>CAKNXH010000195.1:365965-376566 GCA_932178445.1 Andricus quercusramuli
TATATATATATATATATATATATATATATATACATGCGAGTGTCCCACCTGCTCAGGAACCTGTACAGGTATTTGAGTATCCAGGTTCCTGTACAGGAACGTGCGCAAGTTCCCTTGCAGGATCCGCGGCAGGAACTGGTGTACCAGGAACCTGCGTACGTTTCTGTACAGGAACCTCCAAAGGAACCTGTCAGGTTCCTGCACAGGTTCCTATACAGGAATTTTCAGCTGGGTACCATTTAAAACTTGGTTAAAACCGTCTTCCCTACAGAGCTTTCTCTAAGAAAGAGGAAGGAAAGCTCGCAAACTTCGCAAACTGGGTGTTTAAACCACACTAGTTGAAAACTGGGTCTTGATGATCAAAATGAATCTACACACAGAATCACATGTCAAGTCACGTTTATTTTCTTTGGCACAAAATATCTTATAATGTTTCAAGATGATTAGCGGTACAAATACTTTTTTGAGAAATGAAACTACATTATATTTACAAGAAAAAAAGAATGTAATTTCCAACAATAAGTATATCCACAAGGTACCTTGCAAGCTAGCGGGTTTACTTGAGCTTCAAGGGCGTGATTTTCTCATACCTTGTGGACTTGAATGAATGTCAACTCACTAAAACTCAGAGGAAAATTTCAAGAATTGATGATTTTCTTAGAAGCGGTAAAACACAATTCGATGATGTTCTCAAATGCGGTAACAGAGAAATCGCTGATTTTCTCAGATGCTGTAACACAGAAATCGTTGATATTCTCAGATGCGGTAACACATAAATCGTTGATGTTCTTATATGCGGTAACAAAGAAGTGGATTCTTTGTTCTCATTTAGAAAAGCTCTTAGACATAAGCTCAGCTCAGAGACCGACGAGAAACTGAGGCCTGTTAAGGACCCATTCATCGTTCTCATGTTAAACTAGGCCCTGGAAAGGGCCTTTTCAGAACTCCTGATCTCATATAAGGAATTTTATCTATGTTTAGTTTAAAATCGGTTGAATATAAACAACCACAGCTCGCAGCCCGAGCGAAGAGAGAAACAGTCATGGTCAGCGGTGAAGCAAAACAAAATATCTCAGTTTTAAGAACCATTCGTCGTTCATTTGGAATTAATTATAACTTACTAAATAAACACTGGGAAAGAAAAAGGATGCGATTATTTATCATAAAAACTGGGCCAAGGGCTAGAAAAGGCGCTCAAGCTAGATCTCTGCAACCAAACCAAATTCACTACAGCCAGCCTATGTAGATTCACTTTAGTTAACTTCACAGAAAAAGCTAGGGATTCAATTTTGTTTCAGATTATTTTCTCACAAACTCATTTTGAACTTCAGTTATATTCGATCTCTTGATCAATGTAAAGACGAAAAAACAATTGAACTGCCTTTAACACTCGTATTGCTCAGTATGGACCAATTATGGTTCAATTTTGTTTCAGCATATTTTGACGCCGTTTCTTTGTTCGAAATAAAAATTAATTTCTTCCTGTGTTAGTAATAGTAAATTAAAGGGTAGGTAGTCCTCGACCCCCACTAATCTTTAGTCTTTTTTCACGCTTCCCCCTGAAATTAGCCACTTCTCCTGCGTTTATACAGCCACGAAACATAGAATTTTTCGCAGAGGTGTAATAAAAAAGATTTTTCATGGAAGATGACTCGTACTGAAAACATCACGTTGCCATTTTTATGAAATTGCAGCGTTTATGTGGAAAAGGTGAAAGTATAAAAGGATCAATCTCGAACTTTTTGTTGATACATAGACATATTTCAATCAATTTTCAAACGTTAGAAAGCTAATAGAAATATTTCCCTAGGAATAATTAAATTCAGCATCGAGAATATTTGAAAGATTTTAAAATAAAATCTTGGGGTTTTATCTTCTTTTTACTGTGATATTTAGGATTGAGCAATAGTGCGTGAATAGTTGTGGAACCATTGATGTTTTACAAAATATGACTACAATGACTGACAGATAGTATTACTTGCAAGCCGATCTACGGCAGTGATATTCAGAACGGAACGGATGTTTCTTGGATCTAAGAATACCTTCACGCACCGCTAATTTACTCCTACAATGTTCCAGTAAGGATAGTAAGATGCTAATTGGAACTAGGTTAATGAAGTTGCAATGTGAGAGACTCAATAATTATAAACACAAGATAATTTTCCGTCATTAGTTTTCAGATGTAAGTTCACTAAACCTGAAAAAATAATAATTAATAAACCTCTCAATGAGTCAATTACTCTATGAGCATCTCACAATTTCTCGCTGAGTACCTAAATATACTTTTTTTAAACGTAAAATATATACATATATTACATACAGAGAATCGTGAACTTCTGATGGGCGATTTCTTCCTCAATTTTGCATAACCATTATCGAATATAATGATGCAATTGACAGTTGATGATTTATTTGAAGGATTTGTGCTACTTGAGAAAATAGCCAATCAGGTTCAGAGTGAGAGGCTCGAAGCATTTTTGCAAATATTGACTGAATTCAAGACAAGGCTTTGATCTTTGATCTGTAAAGTCTGATGAGAAATGATGCATTTTGACACTGCCTTAACATCAATGTTATTATATTGATATTATAATTTTTTGAAAGTAACTAAAGTTTACATATTGATTTTAGAATCAAGTTTTACGAGTAGACAGTGAAAGTAATCGAAGATCTGTTCAAATAAAAACCCAAAATACCAGACTATGAGGTAGAGCCTGATCGACTTTGGCTTGATCTTTTCCCCTTCTAAGTGGAAGAGAAAATTATCAGCTGATTTGAATGTAAGTTTGTCGAGTGCTAACTAAATGGGACATTAATTGAAAGTATGACAAAATTGCATTTTAGTTTTCTTATTCTGGGATTTGTTCAAAAAATTGGTTTAGAAATTATAAATATATACAAGGAGTCATTTTTGTAGAGGTTGACAGGGTAATATTTTTTACGATTGAAACAAAAACTGTGCATATTATCGAAAGCATGATCCTATTAACATTTTTTTCGTACATGTCTCGTGTAGCTTTGCTAGAAATTGGAATTTTTTATTTTCCTAAAAGTATTTGTGATGGACAAGACCAGAACCAATTGTCAAAAATGGGCGATTAACAAACTTGCCCTTACTTTTGAAGCCTTAAAACAGTATGCCAAAGAGCAATCCAATCGGATAATTCCTGTGTGTTCACAAATAACAACGGCGAGAACAACAGATAGACACCGAAGTGAAATCCATTTTTTCTCAATCAGTGTGTCTGAGAACGTCGAAATTTAATGAAATCCGAAAGAGTCAACTTTCACATAAAACCAATACCTTTTTATGGAGATGCTTCGCGGTCGATAATATATTTATCTCGCGCTTCGCGCTCGGTCCTTGTATTTCCCCCATATTTGTGCGCACACCTCTTAAAGTTAAAGTTCAAAGTATCGACAACTGTAATGTGGTGATTGTGAATTCTCTTTTGTTAAAGCTCCTTCGGCTTTAACGAATACATTCTCACCACGTACCTCGTGCTTCGCACTCGATTTTGTCCAATATGCGAAATTTTCTACATCATATGTTCAACATTATTATATCTAATTATATTACATTTATTTCTGTACGTCGGCCTGTGATTGCTTATTAGATATTACGAAATAAAGTACGAATTGTATTTATCATGATTACTTCAATATTTGTTCCTGATTTTACATTTAATTTTATCCTCAGCTACCGTGAAAATTTTATATTATTCGAACAAATTTATATTATTGCAATTCATCATATGAATTGATATTAAAAACAGACGTATTTTCGTTTTGTTGTTGTCATAATTGAAGAAAGTGCGCATCTTACGAAAAAAATGTTATTATGCATTTCATTGCAACTTGTGTCGTTTTCCCATGAATTTAATTTGTTTATGTTCAATGTTATTTTTTACGATTTGAACCAAAAATTAGATCATTTTTGGTTGAACAACTTTTGTCTATTAATTTTGTTTTCGTCTCTTGTGTGGTTTTTCCAAAAATTCAATTTTTTTTTATTTTTCATGCGACTATTTAGGATTAAAACAAAAAATACGATTCTTTAAAAAAATTATTTATGACAAATTTCTATAGCTCTTTTTTTTGTGTGAGGAACTTTTGCCTATTAATTTTTTTCATATCTTGTGTCGTTTGTCCAAAAATTTAATTCTTTCATTTTTAATTTTATTTTCTAAGATTAAAGCAAAAACTATGGATTCTATCAAAAAGTGATTGCCAATAAATTTGTAGATCTTTTTTGAATGCACAATTTTTCTCAATTCGTCTTTTTACGTACCTTGCGTTGTTTTTCCAAAGATTTAATTTTTATATTTTTGATTCTATTTTTTACGAATAAAACAAAAACCAAGCATCCTATCAAAAAATGATCCATAACAAATTTGTAGACCTTCTTTACATACATAATTTTTCATTCTTTATTTTTTTTATATCCTGTATATTTTGACCGCAAAATGGATTTTTTGATTTTTTATTATTTTTTTGACGATAAAAATTTGAATTTTCAATTTTTCAGAATAATTGAGAAAAGTATTATGACAGTATTGTAGGGTGTTCAAAAAGAAGCATTTTTCTTCTTCTGAATTTTTTTCTTATCGTGCTTTGTTTGGCTTAAAATGTTCATTTTCGTTTGTTTTTTGGAGTTTTGTAAATGCTATAACTCCAGTAATTTTTATTTAATCAAAAAAATGCATTGGGATAAATTGTTTATCTTCTTGAGCACTACAAATATCCGTACATAGAATTTTTATATTTGGAAAAAAAGTGGTATCAACAATTATGAAAAAGCGCTCACTTTTTGAATTTTCATCCAAAATGGCTGGCTAAAGAACTTCACCTTCATTTCAGGATACTTGAAGAGTATAACAAAGCCCGATCCAATCTGTCAATTCTTTCGAAAGTTATTGTGCTAACAGACTAAAAATCTACATACATACACACCCACATACAGACAGACATACACATTCACGAAAACCTGTTTTTTGGGTTCAGGGGGTCTCAAAACGTGGACATTTGACAAAAAGCGGAGGGCGTCAAATTTTACACAAACCTTCTCTGATGAGAATGTAAAAATAAAAAAATATGATTGAAACGTTGGCTACAGAATTCTATATTCATTGAAATTTTACATTTCTTTTTGTATCTCTTGGTATGACCGACCAGTGCGTGAGTATTTTACATAGGCTGGTGATGTGTTTAGCGGTGCGATGCGTATTACATTGGTTATTTCATTATCTACGTATGCAGACATTGACGCGGTCACATTTTACTAAGAATACCGTGGCGAATCCATAATATCCCGCGGCTGTCTTATTGTTAGTCTGACATTATTGCCTATGCTCCATACTAATGTAATTATTAAAATCAATGTATCGAAGTTACCTTGTTTTACATTAATTAGACATCATATTCTCTAATAGTTTTGTAGCATGAATGGTAAATTATGTATTTTTAAATCTATTGTAGATTAAAAAGAAAACTTTGAATACTCCATTTCTTGAAAATAAAATTTGTTTAATATTGAAAGCTCTTTTCAAACATCTCTGCAACCCTGAAACATCACATTCTGCAAAACACTGAACCAAACAAAATATTGATAAGCAGTGGCTTAATTGCTCCATTGACTAACGATGTATCTAGCTGATAGCTGGCGAACAAATGTGTGACTCCACATGTCAACTTTTGGCGAATTCGCACGGTCACACTTTAAAAATCCTGGTTTAAGTGAAGCTCAAGGCATTTTTAATACCTTTGAGACCATTTTCATACTTTTTAAATACGTTGTAAACAGTCGCGGATTTCCGATATAGGCTACATAGGCTGCAGCCTAGGGCGGCAAAATTTGGGAGGGGGGGGGGCGGCAGAATTTTCGTGCGTTGAATTTTCAAAAATCTTGAATTTTTTCTACACAGATTCAGCCTGAGCTCGAGGCTGAGCGTGGTGGAAAAAATTTTCACAAAGATTGACTCAAAATATTGATTTTTTATTCAACTCACTTGTGTAATTTATTGAGTAATTTAAAACATTACATAATTTATCTGATGAATTTCAATTTTACCGCGCATAATGTACGTCTTTCTCACTTTTATCTCTTTCGCGGCAAGGAACAACCAAATAAAAGCGCTACACGACCGTAGTTAATTTCTGTTAGCATAAGGGCGGCAGATTTCTGTTAGCCTAGGGGCGGAAAATACCTAAATCCGCGAGTGGTTGTAAATAATAATTGTGAAAATAGCTTGTGCTTACATTAGTGGATTAGTGCATTATTGTGCATAGTGATAGAGTGCATTAGTGGCCATATTAATTTTCCCATCAACCGCGCTAATTAGACTGATGTTTACTTTCGACGTCGGCAATAAAAACAGAGCTGTACTGTATCAAGTTAACCCTTATAAATGAGCAAGATTTAACGTCATTCCAGACTGGGTAGCGATTTTATTTGTTTTAGAATCTCCTTAAGTAATGATTAGAGATTCTCAAGGGAGAGTTGAGACGCGGGGTACTCGAATTCTGATTAGTGCCGCTGTACCGGAACCCGCTATTCTAAAATTGACGCAATTTTCGAATAGATCGTTCATTCCACAATAGATTTAATACAAAATAAAGAGAATATCATTGAATTAAACATTCAAAATAAACTAAATGTTATTAAAAATCACATTCAGGCATATATATTATACAAATTTCCATAAATGATATTGGTTAAATCAATATATTTTGTAGGTTGGAAGCAAAGCTTTGGTTCGATAAGGTTATACATACAAAGAAAGTAAAAATGAATCGTAGAAAAGGATGAAGATTTGTTCAGTTTTACAAAAGCAGTGCTAACTAATTTTCTTTTCTTCACTGGTGAACTCTGAAATAATGTTGGAAGTGCATCTTTCATGATTTGTCACTTGCTTTCCAATCTGCTCGATTGATATTCTGAATCAACAATTGTCGAAGTTTGGAATTTTGCGGAATTTGTTTCTAGAAGAACCCGGTTTTAGATGGATTATTGCAGTATAGAATACAGCAATTTACCATTTTTGCAAAAGACAAATCTCACAAAAATATTTTCAATATTTTTCTTTCGAAAGTAGGTTATACACAACCTCTTTTTCACTCCTTCGTTAATCACAAAACTCGCATACCACAATTCACACATCATAGCTTCAATATGAATAAACTAAGCGAAATAAGTTATAATAAATAATGGGCCTGCATTACGCAGTTTTTATTTTTTAATCCTTTTGCTCAAACACGATTTCTCGATGCTCGCTCGCGTGCTGTCACGTATTGCGCTACACGTCATTTTTCAAACTTTTCGCGCCGCAGTGAATTACCAAGTTCCGGTACAGCCGCGAGCATTGGAGGGAGAAACGTGTCTGAACTCTGCCTAGAGGATCTCTTGTAATTATATTAAATTTCTGGCCTAGGTGAAAAAGTTTTATATAATTTATGTATGGTGGACGTAACACTGATATTTTTCATTTGTTTTATACAGAACAATTTATAATTGAAATAGTGTGATTAGTTTACCCGTTGCTCTACTAATAATTTATTATTTTCTACTAATAGGTTTAAAATTAATTATTTAAAATCTATGAACCAACAATTTTCATCTAACTTGTTAATGTTGTTGCGTGTGATAATAATATTAAGTTATAGATTTTAATGCTCTGACTTTCCCCCGAGAAATTCGATACTTTCTCGTATTTACTAAGCAAGGCCGGACCAGATGCCAGGTCGACAATCTCCTCTTAGTTTTGTAGAAATACATTTTACTGATAATATTAATTCTAATATTTTATCAATAGATACATGTAATATACTTATCTTCATATTTTGATACTTATATTAAGGAATATTATATCTCATAATATATGATACATTTTCATTTTATATAAGATGACGAATGTGACAGTGAAAATTGCCGCAAATACAATTTTCATGATGAAAACCATGAAAAACCCAGTAAAATCATGGTTTTTTGCATTCATCTCAGCCAATACGCGAAATTTCGGAAAATATTTCAAATAGGAATTGTACGTCTCAACGAGATTCATATTTCCTGTTGCACACACTTTTTTCACGAGTGATATTTTCCGAAAAACTTAGTGATGAATTTGATGAAGTGTAACAGATTTCAGTGCAGTATCAGCCATCTCGCTATTTGACGTCGCAGGTGTCTCCATCCCCATGGGACGTTGTAGAAGGGTAGAGGTACGACTAACATTATTTCTGTGATCAGTGACAGGAGTGCCTTCCCGACCCCACAAGACGTTGGTAAAGGGTAAGGGTTTGACCACCATTATTTTTGTGATCAGTTACAGCGGTGCCTTCCCGCCCGCCACGAGCCGCTGTAAAGGGGTACAGGTTTGACCAAAATTATTTCTGTGAGCAGTTTCAGGGATAATTTCCCGCCCCCTCACAAGGCGTTGAAAAGGGGTAGGGGTTTCAACAAACATTATTCCACTTACCAGTCACAGGGTGGCCTTCCCGCCCGCCACGAGACGTTGGAAACGTGTAGGCGTTTGTCCAAAATTGTTTCTGTGACCAGTCACATGGGTACCTCCCCCCTCCCACGAACGTTGGAAAGGGGTAGAAATTTGACCAACATTATTACTGAGATCAGTCTCAAAGGTGACAACCCGCCCGCAGCGAGACGCTGGAAAGAAGTAGGGGTTTGATCAATATTATTTCAGTGACCAATCACAGGGGTGCCTTTCCGCTCTCAGAAGATGTTGGGAAAGGCCAGGGGTTCGACCAAAATTATTTATGTCATCAGTCATGGGAGAGCCTTTCCAGCCCCCACAAGAAGTTGCCTATCACTTACTGGAGTCAAGCCAAAAAAACTCAGCACAAATACACGGAGAAAATAAGTTGCTGAAACTTGACTTGACTAGTCAACCATTCTAGGATAGGCCACTTTTTTAGAATCTCGTGTAATTTTCATTAAAGAACCGCAGACTTCATCGAAAAAGTGAAAAAAGTCAAAGAATTATTGGAATACAATCTAGGAACATCAATTTTCGAATTTTTATCCAGCAGATTTTGACAAAGTTCTAGACAAGCATTCAATTTTTCATAAAAAGTCCTCCAGATTCCACAAGATTTGGAATACAATAACTCTAACACAGAAACGAATAACTGATTCATAAGTTGTCGAAGAATTCGTTGACTGTCTTCTACATATATCTATACATTCACAATGTACAGTCACATTGGATGCTTTTATTAACACGTAGTGACGCTCAGGTGAAGTGGTATATGTATAAGTCTGAATGGAGTCGCGGTCACCGGCAATGAAAAAATGAGCGCGGATTTAAATTTGGCGCTTCACTGGGATCTTTGCAAAATATTTAATGTGTTAAGTTAGCCGTGGGGTCTAGTTGTTAGGGATAAGTTGCGTTGGATAGGTGTTAGGTAGTTCGAATCCCGCCGCAAAATGTGTTTCGATTTTTCATAGGTTCGTGTGTATCTGTGAAAATAAATATAACTTAGTCATGAGTCTATGTGAATAACAATATAGTAAATATAACCGCGAAATATATATATTTTTAACTAGGCTATACTGTTTTCTAAAAACTTCGAAAGTTTCATTGACTGGCTTCGAAGCATTAGTGTATCAGTGTTTCAAGAACTCTATTCCTCTGGTCTTCACATTTTCATTGAAATTATTTTGTACTTTCGACAACTCTTTCTACTTTTTAAACATTATCAATGAAGGTTTGTAAAAATATTCTTCCAATTTATGGCATACGTTTAGCCCTATCCTAGAGTGGTTGACTCAGTCATTCAAAATTTCAACGACTAATTTTTTCCGTGTAAAGGAAAAGTTTATAATAAAAAATGTATACGTATTTACATTGAATATACATCTTTTGTCTAAAAATGCATTTTAAATTTTGTATATTTACCAAGATTAATGTGAAAAATCATTACTTTTATGGGGTTTTCAATGTTTTTACCATAAAAATCTAATTCGCGGCTATTGTCACGATCATATACGTATAATTAGTGCGCAAAAATACATATGTACATAGGTATTGGGTACGGCAAACTGATAAAATCTCGATTTAGGGCAAAAAAGTTTTGCTCGAGTTTATTCAACGGTTTGTGCGAAGTTAATTTTTGAATTTCTCTGTCTATGAGAGATTTCCTATCGGATTACAAATATCACATCAAGTATTTCAATAATCTTGTTTTTCGAAAAAGGTATTTCGAAAGGTAAGAGTAATGCTACTTGTCAGATTTTGAGGTTAGAAAGTTTAATTATCCCAGAATATTCATAAAGTATATTTTAATTTAATTTAAATGACATTAAGTATTGTATTAGTTATTTTGAGTTTCACACGGAGCTTTTTTTTTAACAATTTGCTATGTTATTTGAAAAAACTTTTTTCGTAGGTCTGTCGATTATGGCAGAAGCGACAGAACGCAGTCCAAAAGCTAGGAAAGGCAATTCGAATTGTTGTCTGGTGTTAGAAACTTTATAATTATAATTATAGATTTCCCTAATACTTCTCTTTATGTCACAGTATATTTTTATTTAATAAACTCCACTCCACTCCACTCCACTCCACTCCACTCCACTCCACTCCACT
>CAKNXH010000195.1:376576-473669 GCA_932178445.1 Andricus quercusramuli
TCCACTCCACTCCACTCCACTCCACTCCACTCCACTCCACTCCACTCTACTCTACTCTACTCAATAGAGATAATTCTTTGAATTGAGTTTTTTAAAGTTTATAGAAATAGACGAATCTTATCTTGTAACGAATCTAAGTTAATGTGAAAGGGCCGATTTTTTCCAATTTCCGGCAGTACGTATTAATATGATTGAATCATTTTTGGTCAAACTCTTTTTATATTTATTTAAATATTTTTATATAAATCCGAAGAATGATACAACGTATTTAGTGAACAACACTTGTATTTATTTTTAATTCAGAAGAATGCGGAAAGTAATTTGTTACGAATTTTATTTTATTTAGTTACTCAAGACAGTGCAGAACATTGTTTTATATAGTTATGGGTACTTTTTGCAAGAAGCGAGGAAGTTTCAAGAACAATATTTTCAAAATTTTCAATGGCATTACATAACATTCTAAAACCTTACAGAATATTTTATAAAAACGATGAACGTTCCAAAATCGGACATACATTTACATGCGTACGTGAGTGGTAACAGACTACTCACAATCAGTCAATGGAGTTCAACGCAAATCTTTATGGCAGTCGTACGTGATTAGTACAGTTCATGCTATTTTTGAGAAAACGAAGTTTACGTAGAGCAAAACTATGTTGTTATAAAGTGTCTCAAAGCATTTGATCATTGTGATAAAAAATCATGCCATATTAACCAAGGATCGCGAGCTTTGGTAGGCTTAACCTAAAAAGACAGGCGTCCACGTGATCCTGGTGCTGAGAAATTAGCTATTGACGGTTTGATGTATTTTTCCCAGAGAAGCAAATTCCAAGACCGTGGTAAAAATTCTTACGAACTATGCGAGAACAAACGTCACAAGTCGATTTCGATTAGGTCGAGTTAACACCCCAGGTGAAAAAATTATACCTAATTTATATAGAGTGGACTTAGAGTGGATTTAGTTTATAAATTTTTCTGCTTAAAGTAATTGAAAAATATCAGTGTTATAAACTACACTAGACTTCAGATTTAAACATTTTAGATTTATGCGTTCCAAGAATTGATGCCGGTGGATGAGAGGAGCCGCGGGGCCGAAAGGCACCGAAAGGGGAGGTCGTCACGTTGCGCAACATTCACGGTCCTGACTATTTACGTTTGGTCAGAAGCAAGCCCGTGCTTCAATCAAAATGCTAGTGTATATATAACTTTTTCACCCGGGATCTCTTTCTGTAGACGATAGTGAACCCATTGAAACAGGTCAAATCTCCCCTGACCTTAATTCACAACATATAAACAATTCAGCAACTCAAATATACCATCCAAATAACTTAATAACTCTAGCACACCACCAACAACAATTACATACACAATTACACTCTCACATGGAAAAACAACAGAATCCTGACATCAACAGCATCAACACCAATGATAAAAGTCCATACATATAAGTCCCTGATAGCTACAAACAGAAGGTTCCATGCCAGGTCAGGATTCAAAGACACATTTCTCTAAGTGAACCAAGGAGGACTCAACCCCATGAATTGCGGTAAAGATTTCACCCTTCCCTACAGAGAAGCTGTGTTAAATGTGAAAAGCCTGGGCTTTGCAAAATTAGTTGTCACCGCTAAGTCGTACTAAGACGCAAATAGAGTCTTCAGCGACTCGCAAACTTCAAAAAATAAAGATCTGTTTGCTTTTGTCTCGGATAGCTTCGTAACCTATCAAGGTGTCGTTAAAAACGTCCCTTTGAACTTTCGAAAAAAGAAATTCGACACAATCTAGAGATCCTTGGCTACTTAAGAGATACGGCCTCTGCGGTGAATGCTCTTCATCTCAGTATAAAGGTCACTAATAGAGATACTGGCGCAAAATCAATTACCTTCTCCACATAAGTTCAAATAACCTTTGAAGGCACTACTCTACCTGATAAGGTTGCAATCTTCAAGTTCGCATCAGCAGTTCAGATTTACACCCCAGAAGTAAAAATGTTTCTTAAGTGTCTCAGATACGGACACATTAGCACAAACTGTGGACAGTGCTTCTAAATGCTGCAATTGCAACTGAAATCATCTCCCAACCTCATCAAATTGTTCAGAATGGTAGTTCCAAAAAGTGTTTTGATCTAATGCTGGCGAACATCTCATCATTCTACTTCCTTTGTAAATTTCTCCGATCATTCCGATTTGAACCCTCGTTTCTCGATGATGCTTACACCATCCCAACTCGCTTGCCAAACAAGCCTCAATGAATTTTGCAGTCCATTCGGCCGGCTCCTAACTTCTTGTTGCCGAATGGTTTCGCCTTGCATCCTCCATCTTCTTAATTGGTTAATCAACCCAATACGTTTGATGACGTAACTTTTCTGGTTCGTATAGCCGCATTAGACCTTTCGATGTACGATAGACACGAGCGTTACACGTAGTAAACTTCTCATGCGTTTTCGCTTCTTCTGCTTCTAACTGATCTCTTATTGACATAGTTTCATCGCTCGCTCTTTGTATAGCCGCTATCCAATCTGTCGTGATACTTATTCCTAACATTGGCAAACCTGTTCATTCCATCTCAACCGCATCTTCTACCGGATTTCTACTGAGTGCATCTGCTACTGCATTATTTTCCCCCTTTTGGTTTTCTATCGTGTACTGAAATTCTCACAATTTTACGAACCACCTACCAATACGTGGACCTAAATCAGTTTTAGCAGCTAGCAATTTTAAACTGTTACAATCTGTTCTAATTATAAATTGTATTCCTATTAAATACACTCGAAATCTTTCTAATGTGCTATCGATGGCTAATGCTTCCAATTCATATGAGTAGTATTTTGATTCGTCTTTCGTAGTCTTTCTACTGAAATATGAAACCGCGTGTAACTTTTTGTCTTGTTCATCTTCCTGCAATAAAATTCCGCTCGAACCCTTTCAAATAGCATCTGTATGAACTTCTCTCCTGGCTTTTGGATTATAAACTTTCAAAATAGGATGACTTAACCATTTTTCTTTCAGTTCTTCACAAGCTTGCACCTGCTCTTCTCTCCAAATAAATTTAGTATTTTTCCCCATTAAATCAGTTAAAGGCCTTGCAATAATAGAGTATCATCTTACAAATCTTCTGAAATAGTCTGTTAAACTAATAAAACTGCTAACACTTGAAACATCATTCGGAACTGGAAAATCTTTGATAGCGCGCAACTTTCTACTTCCTGGAGAAATTCCCATTGTAGTTATTTCAAATCCTAAATATTCAATTCTTTCGCTCAAAAAAAAACATTTGTCCAATCTTAAAGTTAAGTTCGCGGCTCTCAGTGCATCTAAAATTAACCTGAGTTTCTCGATTCCCTCATCGGCTATCTTTGAAGGGATTATAATATAATCTAAATAAACCATCGCCATAGTGTATCTTAACTTACCTAAGACCTGATTAATTAACCTTTGAAATACCGCTGGCGCACTACACAATGCAAAAGGCATCCTCTTGAATTGATAGTGTCCGCCTGGTGTGCTGAATGCAGTAATGTGTCTTGAATCCTTCGCCATTGGTACTTGATAGTACCCGCTGCTGAGATCTAATGTTGTAAAATAGTTCATGCCTTGTAAGCGATCCAACTGATCATCTATCAATGGCAAGGGATATTACTGCTTCATTGTCTCTTTATTTACACCTCGATAATCGACGCACATCCTTACATCTCCTGTCTTCTTCCGCACATGTGAAACTAGACTTGAAAAATGTAAGTTGCTTCTTCTCTGCGTACGACGTTCGATTCGGATGACGGCTAAAAGGTGCCGGATTACTCAGAGTGATCTTCATTTCTGCCATATTGGTACGTCCTATCTGACGCATGTTCCTGGCAACCAAATCCTTATACTTGTTCATCATGCTGACTAATTTCTTCTTATCTTCTTTCGGAAGCTCAGTGTTAATTTCTTCCTCATCAATTTGAGTGTTTTTTACTTCTTTCCGCATGACATCCTGCTGCGCATCTATCTTCTCGGCTCTCGTTAAAATCGTTCCTACTTTGATATTGACATTCTTTCCAGTCATATTTAGAATAGGAAAATTGGATATTCCTTCTCCGTCAATGCTGACAATACATCTCGGCAATTAGTCTTCCATCTTGTCAAATCCCTCCTCCGAGACAAATATCCTCATTAGGAAAAATGGTGCTTACCTTCACAAATCCGACATAATTTTTCGGTATTACCATAGCCTCTTTTGCCCAAAGTGGAGTTTTTGCTTCCTTTTCCGGTGCAATTTCACTCATTTCATCACTTGCGTGCATGATTGTAATCTCATATGGCTTGCTCTCGTATACAACTCCATCCATGTACGGCTGCCCCACAATCAAAGGAGTTTGGTACGACGTGAATTCTGACCTTCAGGCCCATACCGTCGATCGCAAGTTCAGCTTCAAACTCTTTGAGCGTGTGTACTTCTCCGTTGCCATAGCCCATAAGCTGATCGCTTGACTCACGATACTCAAGGCCCAACTCCTTCGCTGCATCTCCCTCAAAACCACTGCTTTACTTCCAGGATCAACATAGCTTTTCAGCAATTTTTGGCTGATATATGCTTCTTTAAAATATTTCAGCCTTTTCTTATTATCACTCTGGATATGCAGAACCTTCTTGGAACTGCTTGCTTCTGTTGCTGATTCGCTGCTGCTTTTCTTCGACCTGTAATCTTTTGCAATGTGACCAGTCTTGTCACACAAAAAACAATTATTATTTTTAGGCTTTGTACATGCACTCGCAGCATGTCCTTCTTCTTTACAGTAGAAGCACGTAAATTTGTTAGTGGTTTTTCTATTGTCTTTATTTTTGCTTTTTTTATTCTCAAATTTCGAACGTTATTTCTCTTCATTCAAAACGTGCGTTGCACCCATCAGATCTGTTAATAACTTGCTTCCAGATGTGTGACGAGACAGTGGACTCAAGTAGTCTCTAATCCGATTATTGCTTAAACCGTCAACTATCCATTCAGTGGCTTCTCTATTAGACATTCCCGCTCTATTACATTTTTCCAACTTTTGGTCATAGTACTCGGTTATGTCTTGCCCTGGCTGCCGTTGAAAATTCTGAGCTTCTTTCTTTTTTTCAGCTCACTGTCTTCGCATGGAAATTCTTCAATCAAATGCTCCGTCCATTCTTCCCAAGTGCGTCTTGCCGCTGACAAACTATCGCGCCATAATCTAGCGACGCCTGTTAGCTTGGACAGAGCGTCATGGGTTCTAGCTACCTCATTCCAGTGATATAATTCAGCGTATTCCTCTATTTTTGCTATCCAGTCAACAATATCAATACCTCCTTTGACAGGATCAAAGGTTGGTAAAACCTCGTGTACATCCCTGTAATGGACTGCTCTTTCTTCAGCGTCGCTCATACTGCCGTACAAGCTGTTGCTATCCGCGTAATGTTTTTCGTCGTTCACAGATTCCTCCAGTACCTAGTCTATCTTATTATTGTCACTATCAGCTTCTTCCCCAGACATTTTCTCACTATCAGTATTTTCCACTGCTACTTTCTCACTATAAGTAATTTGGTCATTACTAGCACTTTCACTCTCCTTATTGCTTTTTGATCGCGTATTCATCACTGTTGCTACCCGCGAGTACCCGCGAGAACGATCACTCCTCGATCTCGGATCTACCACTGTCACTACCCGCGAGGACGAGCAATCCTCGATCTCGGTTCGATCATTTCAATAAGAAATCACGGTTCTAACCACTCGCGAATCTTTTGTTCCTTCTGAGTACGCAATATCCGGTAGAGACGCGTCGTTCTGACTACGCCCGGTCTCTGAACATTTTATTTTTTTACGAAAAGTCGACACATCCTTTATCGCACTTCTGATTTTGTTGGAGACTATCTGGGGCTTGAATTAGGACGGTGCTTAAATATTCAAAACAACAACTTTGTTGATAAAATAAATTTAATGGAGCTTATTGGGACTCTACATATAGGTCGGTGACGGCCATCGATTGCGAACTGAAAACATCACCTCACACCTTTCGACCTCTCCTCTCTGACCTCTCCTACCTCCCACTGCCTAATTCCCCTTAACCTGACTTAAGAGATTTCAAGAATATTCTAAAACGTTGCAGAATATTTGAATGATTTTCATTGTTTTTTTTATTTTCCCTGATAAAAATAGACAAAAACTCCAGGTGAGGATATTTTTTTTTCAGATTGTCAAATTGATATAATCAATTTGCATCAGTTATCAACATTTTGTGGATGATAGACTAATTTATGAACTGTTTCGATGATGGTGTCTCAAACTTTACGTACACATCTTGATGATTATTATTAATACACGTGACAAATACCGCTGTAATTTGTAAACAGAACCAGAATATCTTTTGATATCCTTCAACGTTTAACTTGAGGTCAATAGTTTTTCTTCCATGAGAGGGTTATTAGCCTGGAGTGGACTAATAAATGTATATCGACTCGTCCATCAATACATAATGTATATTTACGTAGGTGATCACATCATCTTTTGCTTAGTGATATCCTGTTGACTGACATTTATTGTTCGCTGGTCGTCGACAGTTGCTATTACTGTGCGGTGCAATACCTTCGTTCAAAGACCTAAAACACACATTGTAAGAAAAATTCTATTGCACCATAGGCAATAGGTCGAAGAACTGATTGTACATGCTTATAGGAACTTATTATGTTGGTTTAATACATAAGCAGTTATTATTAGAATACATATGCGGCACTTATTACAAGTGCTTGTATGAAAATATAATCAATATCGAAAAAGAAAAATGTATGGAGAGAAACAGATTGTAAGAAAATAATTAGAAACTAGATAAGATGCACAATAACAGTAAATCATTGTGCATAATTAGCTCATTATTTGTTTTCGAAAATCAATATTAAAAAGTATTATTACTGCTTATTTTATTCTGAGTGACAATACGGGTAAAGAATGTCTAACTTCATAGTAATTTTCACTATGTAACATAATGTCTAGTATATAGACCTGTAACCATCAAAATTGAATATTGTACAATATAACAACGAAAATAAAATTAATATCGAATTGATATCTCATGAAATTGAAGATGGCTCAACATTTTGAAGTTCACAGTTAAACTCCAAGCTTTATTTTATCCTAAAATTGGATAAAAATGCTGGAGACAGTTGAAAACCACATTAGGAGCTGTGAATGTAATTGCAATTATCAATTTAGTAGTCGACATAATTGTCAACTGTTTGCAGCGTTTTTATTCAATTTTTTTGCAAATAAACTTGAGGTTTTTCTGTGTTATTCTCTTTATTCTTTGGGAATAAAATTTGGATCTTATTTTATAAAGTATTTTTAGAAATTTTCAACCATTCGAAAATCCTGAAATTGGACGATGCTGAAATGAGTGTTGCGTGCAGTAAATGAGAATTTTGCGGAGCCTTCTTACGGTAGAGCATTGCTATTTATCTTGCCGCTTCAAACTGAAAGTCAAGGAATTCCTCTCTCTCACTCTCTCTCTCGCTAGTTTCTTGCCAGGGTCCTTAAGTATGGCGCGAAATCCATTTAAGTAATTATAAGTTCTGCTTCCTGCCACCGACTGACTTACAGACGAAGAATATTTTCCAAAGCCTTAGTACCTTTCTTTTAGGATTGCACAGTAAGTTATCATCGAAGCAGCCAATTCTATATACTTCGCGTTTAAAAAAAGTACTTTGCGACATATCTGAAGCTGAAGGACTTCAATTAAAAAATGTAAAGCGTGAAATGCTGAATTACTTCATACCCACCATTATCTCGCTCTAGAACTATATGATACATAGTTGATAATAAATTTAAAAAAAGCTAGTACTATTGCAGAAGGTAGACAATTAGAAATAAAAGCCTCAGTAATGCAAATTAAAAAGCAATCAAAGTTATAAATTTGTATTTTCGCCAATGTGATACATTGGGAAAATGCAAGTAAACTGAAATCTTTATTCCGCAAATTTCAAAAATTACAAACAATGTAATTAGTGGTATAGCATAAGCATATTAACCTTGTTACAATCTTTTTAAGCGCTTTGTTTTCTTACTAAGTAAAAGTGCTTTGTGTCCTCATAAAGGAAACGTGAAAAGTTTTGGAACGTTCCCAGATGTCTGGAAGCAGACAAGGATTTGTCCTGTTCTCAAAAAAGGGGACGTCTTATTAATAAATAACTTTTTATAACACCCCCATGATTTCGGCCCTTTTTAATGTCTGTGGAGTGGGCACACAATCTTGTTTTTCGGGTGTTGTGAGTAGAAAGTAGTGTCTACTCCCGAAGGACTAGAAAAACGACGTCATCGAAAGAATATGGGTTGTATTCATGTTAATGTGTGAATATCGTGTCGACGACAGACTACGTTTCTTTAAAAGTCAATGTCTGTAAGGAGGATAGTAAAGCGATATAGGGGCGCTAACTCCACAGTTGTTGTTGGAACTGCTAAGCCGACATCGTATTTCGTGTGATTTCGTGTTTCAATGCCACCATAATTGTCGCAATAGGTTAAATAGGTTAAACTTCTCCGCTGGAAAATCAGCTTTTTCCCTCTTTGCTCTGCAGCTTCGGAAAAAGAATATGCGGAACCGATCCACAGGTATGAAAAGTGCCTATATCATAGGGGAAGTTAAAAAAAGTATCGTGTGTGACTCGGGGAGATCTTTCTGTTTCGACGAATCGTCCTGAAAACATTTTCCTTTTTGTAGAAACAGGAAGATCTCCCACTAGTTATATAATATACTATTTCGAAGATCTTTGAGAGGTGTCTATATTGCATGATTTATAATTCTATCATTTCCTCGATGTCAACGTATCAGCATGGTTTTATCCCTAGGAGGTCAACGACTACAATACTAGCATTTACACAACACATTCATGATCTAAAATTCTAAACAAATATAGTCAGGTCGACCTTATTTACATGAACCTCTCAAAGGCATTTGAGACGATTGATTACTAAAAGTTTATGTAGAAATTAGGCAATCTCGATTTGACGCATAAACTCTTACTGCGTCTTCAAATGATAATCAATTGATCAATTATGGCAGTTTTAGTTGATTAAAAATGTTTTGCACTTAAGGCCATGTGACGAGAGGGTCACGTGACCGGATTCCTACCTTTTCGACACTTTTTTTAATTGTCAACTTATTTTCACACGAATAGCCACATCGCGTTGAAAATTTGGGATAATAAATGAGAAGCACTAAGAAAGGCGGCTCTGGTCCTAAATTGTAATAATCGTGAAAAAAGTTTTTTTGTTAAAAATGTTTTGTTGTTGCTTTTTTCATAATTATTACAATTTAGGACCAGCCATTTTCAACTCGATGTGGCTATTCGTGTGAAAATAAGTTGACCAATAAAAAAAGTGCCAGTAAGGTAGGAATTTTGTCACGTGGCACACGCATCACATGGCCTTCATTTGGTTTATAACAATTAAATTGATCATTTTGATCGAATTGTAACTCCTGAAGAGGAATTTGATACTAGATATGTACATCTTTCCATCAGATGTTTATTTATATAATTTCTTTTATCTGAGAGAGATGAGAAAAAGCTAGATAAAAACAAATAAATTGAAAAATGGAGTTGGACAAATCCATTGAAACTTTCGAAATTATTAAACAAAATTAAGAAGGCATTTTGCTCTCCTGAATTTTGTTATTCACATCTTAAATACATTTTTTTTTATCAATCATCTTATCTCTGTTTAACGTCAATAGTAAATATAAAAGTAAAATAATTATTCTTCATAATGTAACAAGACCGATGATCGCGCGCTGGAGCGCGCGTGGTTTCGTTACTTCAAATATTTTGTAATTATCTTTGAAATATATGTTGCAGTTCGAACCAATCCAAATTAATCTGAAACAATTCGAAACAACTTTTCAATCCCCTGAAACCCTTCTCAATCCGTCTTTCAACCCCAAATTCAAACTCAATCTCAATACTTGTCTCAACCCCCTATTCAATCCGAATGGATTCGAGGCCCACTTATCAATCCTTCTCCATTGATGTATCAGCACCAACTTCAACCCAAATTCATACTTAAAACATTTTTCAATCCGTTCCTCCAATCCTTTCGAATACGGGACCTTTTAATTCTTTTCAATCTGTGCGCTCAATCCAATGAATGCGTAGCTCATCCAAAATGTCTTTTCAATCCTTCTCAATTCTTGCACGTACAACAATGTCAATCCGACTCAATCCAAATCAATCCGAACTCGCCATTCAATAATTTGCAATCCGAATAAATCTATCCTCTTCTAAAAAATCTCTAAAATTTTTTCAGTTTTCACGTCTTTTTAAAGGTTTTCCGGAAATCTGAAAATGTATCAGATTTCGACAATATTAATACTATTTGTGATTTGTTATTAATTTTTTCAAGTTTTTGCATATGTCTCATCGTTTTCGAGATAATTCAAAATTTTGATTTTTTCCTTTTGAAAATCTTTTCATTGGGCTAATTTGTGGTGGCCAAGGACCATCACCCTTTACAAAACCCGGAAAGTTTTTCAGTTTTAACGTATACTATCGTTTTGAGATAACTCAAAATTCTTATTTTTGAAATCATTCTACTGGGTTGATTCTGGGCGCCCGAGGACCATTCCGGCCAGGAAATACTCTGCAAATTTGGTCAGTTTTCCCGTATGACTACTTTACTCTACTTTAGTGCTAGTTAGGGGTGGTTGTGGACCTTCATAAAACCATGAAAATGTGGTCAGCTTCGGCGTATCTCTTACCGTTTTCGAGATGTATAAAAATTGTTAATATGTTTCTGAATTTTAAAATCTTTCTATTGGGTTGGTTCGAGTTTGTCGGAAAAAATCCTGTTCTCAAAACCCCTTAACATTTGCTTAGTTTTCATGTACCACTGTTAGTTTTCGATATAATTCAAAAATTTTATTATTGTTTTAAATTTTTTAAATCTCTTTATTGGGTTACTTTGAGTTGTTCGAGCAAAAAACCTTTGTAGAACCCTTAAGACGTAATTAGTTTTCACGCATCTCTGACCGTTTTCGAGATCATTCAAATTTGAGTTAAACTTTTTTTTTTAAATTTGGTTACTGCTTTAGATCGGAGTGACCGAAGACCATCCCCCTTTTGAAAATTATGTCAGTTTTAAGGTATCACTGGCCGTTTACGAGATAATTCAATATTTAGATTTTTTTAATTTCGAAAATCTGTTTACTGGTTTACGTCGGGGTGGCCAAAGACCATCCCCCTTTACAAATGCCTGAAAATGTTTCCAGTTCTTGCGTATCTCTCACCGTTTCCAAGATAACTCAAAATTTTCATTTGTTTTTCCATGTTGAAAATCGTGTAATTGGATTATTAATAAATTGGTGAAAAACAAACCTCCACCACAAAAACTTTAAGATTTACTCAGTTTTCACGTTTCTCTGAACATTTTCGAGATTCAAAATTTTGATTTTTTTTTATTCTGAAATTTTGTTCACTGGTTCAGCTCGGGGTTGCCGAGGAACATACCTCTTTAGAAACCCCTGAAACGGCTGTCAGTTTTGCGTATCTCTGACTGTTTTCATGAAAACTCAAAATTTTTATTTTATTTCTTATCTAAATAATCTTTTTATTGGATTAGTACGAGTGGGTCAAAAACTAAACCCCTCTGCAAAAAATTTAACATTTACTTATTTTTCACGTATCTCTGGCCGTTTACGAGCTGATTCAAAATTAAATTTCTTTTTAATTTCGGAAATCTGTTAAATTTTTTACGTCGGGGTGGCCAAGGACCATACCCCTTTAAAAAAGCCTGAAAATGCTGTCAGTTTTCGCGTCTCTCTCACCGCTTTCAAAATAATTAAAAAATTTTTCTTTCTTTTGTTTGCATTTAAAAAATCTTATCATTAGATCAGTTTGAACAGGTCAGGAACAACCCCCCTCTGTAAAATCTTAACAATTTTCACAGTTTTCACGTATCCGTGGCCCTTTTAGAGATCATTTAAGATTTTGCATTTTTTTTTCGAATTTTGAACATTTCTTTACTGGTTTGGTTCAAGGTGGTTGAGGACCATCCCCCTTTGGAAAAAACTGAAAATGTTGTCAGTTTTCGTGTATCTCTAACCGTTTTCGAGATACCTATTGTATTAATTCATTAGAATAATTAAGCCAGAAATGTTGACTCTTTTGAAATTTGCGCCTACTTGATTTATCGAGTTATCGAATTTTTTTTTACATTATCGAATTGTCGAATCTTGCTTGCGATTCTCGACAGCTGATTGGCTGATTCTATTGTGACTTAAATTAGATGTAAATGGCTAACTAAATTTACAAAAAGGGTTAGGGACTACGCATGAAGTTAGCCGAAATGCATGTACTTTTTACGGTAGGTATATTCAAATCGACGAAAATAGCTATTTGTGATACAAGTGCGCAAAATAGGCGATTGCCAACGAGTGTAAATTTGTCAGCATGAGCCGAAGGCTCGAAGCACGAGTCGGAGGTTAGTGGACGAGCGAAGCGAGTGCGAAAACGAGGACGAGTGCGAAGAGCTGAAGGCGAATGCGAAGAGCTGAAGGCGAATGCTGAAATCACACGAGTCAGCAATTGCCTGTGCGCACGTGTACACACGCTATTTTTTGCAACAAACTTCCGAAAAAGTTGTTAGGAGGTTGTAACGAAAAATACTAATTTTATATTGTATAGAGTGGAGTAAAGAAATTTTGTTGAAAATTTTTTTTTAAATTGTTGAAAAAAATTTGAAAAAAAAAAATTTTCAAACAAAAATGCTCACGAAAAAAATGTTGTGCAAAAATTGTTGAAAAAAAAATTTTGTGAACAAAAATTTTGAAAAAAAAAATTTGTAAAAAAAAATGTTGAAAAAAAAATGTTGAAAAAAATGTATAAAAAAAAATTTTTTTTTTAAATTTAAAAAAATTTGTTGAAAAAAATTTGTTGGAAAAAAATGTTGGCATTTTTGCTCTTTCGCCCCGGGGGGGAGGTGGAGGGCTACGATACCCTGAAAACAAAACTTCAGTCATTAAAACATTGAGCGCTGCTTTTGCTACGTTGCCCCCGAATTGTCGCGATGCGGAAAGTTGCTTATCTGCAAAGTGCGCATGCGCGTACATTCCGCTGATGTGGAAAGTATATAAGAATCAAACTGCGCATGAGCCAATATTATTCCCGCATTGTTATCCGGAATGAGTCACTTTGCGTATAATTTAGCTACACGGAACGGAGGACTTTCGAGGTGGGTGTTGCAAAAAACAATTTACCGAAAATGCAATTCGCCGAAAAACAGAACTTCATAGTATGGGAATCAGTTCCCGCCGCATAAGATAGAAGAAGGGCTCTCGCACCTTGACAACGTTACAGAGTTGGCAACTGATTAAGGAAAGAAATACCAGATGTCGTTGCATTTTGTGAAATTATTTAATTTTTTTGGTTGTTTGATTATTTCGATGGGAAATTAATATTTATGAGCAAATATGATAAGATCTTATATAAAAAAGGCAGTTAAAATATTTAAAAGTTAGGTTTAATTATATTGATGGCAAATTGATGTTTATCAGCAAGTAAAATTAGAACTTATATAAAAAAGGCAGTTGAAATATCTGAAAGTTATGTTTAATTATATTTATGGGATATTGATATTTATCAGCAAATAAGATTGGACCGTATCCAAAAATATTTAGTTGGGAAGTTTTATGGTTATGTCTCAATATACTGATGGGAAATTGATATTTATCAGTAAATATGATTGTACATCATTCAAAAAGAGGTAGTTGGAATATTTTGAGGTTCTGTTTCAGTAATTCGGTAGGGAATTTTTACATTTATAAGCAAATATGTTTGGAGCGTATACAAAAAAAAGACATTTTAAATATTTAAAAGTTATGTTTGATTATATTAATGGGAAATTGATTTTTATCTTCAAATAAGATTACATTTTATCCAAACATAGGTTGTTGGAATGTTTTAAGGTTATATCTCATTATATTGATGGGAAATTGATATTTATCAGCAAATAAGATTAGATCTTACCTAAAAATAGGTAGTGGGAATGTTTGAGGTTATGTTTGTTCATATTGATGGGAAATTGGTACTGGTCAGCAAAGAAGATTAGATCTTATATAAAAACAGATAATTGGAATATTTAAAGGTTATCTTTTCATATTGATCAAGATTGGTATTTGTAAACAAATAAGATTAGATCTTATTCAAAAATAGATAGTTGGAATGTTTTGAGGTCATGTCTCATTATATGGATAGTAAATTGATATTTATGTTCAAATATAATTAGATATCATCCAAAAATAGGTAGTTGATATGTTTTCAGGTTATGTCCGAATATACTGGTGGAAAATTATTATTAATAAACAGATATGATTGCTCATTTTCCAAAAAGGGGTAGATGGAATATTTTGAGGTTCTGTTTTAGCATTTTGGTAGGGAATTATTACATTTATAAGCAAATATGATTAGATCCTATCCAAACATAGGTAGTTGGAATGTGTTGAGGTTATGTCTGATTATGTTGATGAGAAATTGGTATTTATAAGCAAATATGATTAGATCTTATCTAAAAATAATAGGCATTTGGAATATTTAAAGATTATTATATAATAAGCAGATATAATAATCTAATTTTATTTCGTGATAAATATCAATTTCCCACCAATGTAATCGAGCGTAACTTTTGAATATTTCAACTGCTTTTTTTATATAAGATCTAATTTTATTTGCTGATGAATATTAATTTCCCATCAATATATTGAAACATAACTTTTAAATATTTCGAATACCTTTTTTTGTATACAATCCAAACATATTAGCTTATAAATGTAAATTCCCTACCAAAATACTGAAACAGAACCTCAAAATTTTTCAACTACCCCTTTTTGAATGATGAACAATTATATCTGCTGATAAATATCAATTTTCCATCAGTATATTGAGACATAACCTTAAAACTTCCCAACTACCTATTTTTGGATAAGATCGAATCTTATTTGCTGATAAATATTGATTTACCATCAATATAAAGAAACATAACTTTTAAATATTTCAACTGCATTTTTTATATAAGATCTTATCATATTTGCTCATAAATATCAATTTCCTACCAAAATAATCAAACAGCCAAAAAAATTAAATAATTTTACTTAATGCAACGACATCTGGTATTTCTTGCCTTAATCACCCGGTACGAAGGCTTGAATAGAATAGGATTGAAAAATGCAATTCCCGTAAATACCTGATTTTCCCTTTGTTCTCTTATATCAGAAACAGTATTAGAAAAAAGTAACTGCTATTCCTGTCAATACAGTAATTTACTTGAATCGATCAAATTTACGTACAATTTATTCACAATTAGTAAATTATTTACTATTACTATGCATGTACAATTATTAAAGTCATATTAAAATTTATTTCATCTACATTGAATTCAAATTTTCAATTTGTTTAAGATAACTAATTTTGTTGAAACACATAAATTATATTTGGAATTTAGGTATCACGAAATGTATTACACTCAATTCAGTTCATTATATTGAAATTGAGGATAATACATTACATATAAATCCAATGTGAATTTCTTGAATTTAAATCACTTGATCTCTCCGAAGTGCAAACTTGAATTCATTTAAATAGACCCTTCCTAACTTATATTCGAAAATGGATCATTCAAACAATTTTATGCACACATTTCATGAAGGAAGTAGAGTGAATTAAGGGTCAAATATCCAGGGTTTTGCGAGATCCTCGGATCAACGAAATTTATAGGAATGAAGCCTTTTGCTGACGGAATAACTATTTTCGCGGAAATGATTAATTTTTCGAAAGGGAGAAATCTGCGGATAGCAGAAGACAGAATTTGAACGGCGAGAACCGTTCGCAAATTTATTTTTTTACTCACAATTCTGACATCACAGACGTATTTCCAGAGGCTAGCTAATATTCGTAGACCCAAATCTTGATGATGGCGAACCTAAATTTCGCGAAATACGTCGCGAAATGGAGAAACATGTGGAAAAAAATTGAGATGTCCTGTGTATGTGAGGACCATAAGACTGCATTGGTAAGCAGCAAAGCAAACTCGCCTACAGACTCTCAAATTCGCGCTCAGAATCTGCAATGCTCTGAAGTCCGCACCACACATTGCCACTCGCGATAGTGGCGCAAATAGTTAAAAAGTTTTTGAAGACAGCAATTGCAAATGCACCAATTTTATAGATAAATCAATTTATGATTGTATGTAAATTTGTAAATTTACCCAGTTTTAAATTATAACTTTGAAGTTATGATTTGAAAATTTTGAAATTCTAAATTTATCAAGTTATCCAGCAATAAATTCCTAAACCATCAAATTCGATTTCTGGAATTTCGAAATTAGGCCCTCTGCAAATTTATTTATAAATTATAAGTTTATCAACTGGTCCAACAATAAATTAATTATATGAAGAAGCTTGCAACGGGAGACACGGATTGTGGTCATCTTTTGTGAGCGATGAGGGCCTCATTTGAGATAAAAAAAGCTGAAACAGTTTACTAAGATGGAAAGCGGTTTACGAGAAGAAAGGGTTACAAGAAATCCGCGCAATATAACTATCGGTTTGAATTATAGGACTAAAGAGTAAGGAGCGGCGGGGTAATGGTCTAGGTTCAAGGCTACAGAATCTGCCGTCGTGAATATGCATAAATATTATAAAAATATTAATAAATATTAATATTTTTTGAATTGGGTGGAGCCACAAAAATCTTTTTTGTGATAAGCTTTTGGAGGGCGGGGGTGCTAAAAAATGCCCTTTATCCCCCAATAAATTATCAATAAAATGAAGAACATGAATAAAATCAATAAAATTAATAAAACGAATGAAACGGATAAAATGAATCAAATAAATGAAATCAATAAAATCAATGAAATCAGTGAAACCGATATAAATTTTATTTTATTGATTTGATTGATGTTGTTCTTTGATTGTTCGATTGATTTTAGTGATTCATTTGATTGTATTTTGAAAAAAATCGTATATTTATATTGAGTTTATTTATTTTATTACAAAATACAATGAAATGAATCAATAAAATCAATAAATTGAATAAAATACTAAAATCAAATTATTATCAATAAAATCAAAATTGCACTGATTTTAGTGATTTTATTCAATTTATTGATTTTATTGTTTTCATTGATTTATTTTATTTTATTGATTCTATTGAGTTTGTTGATTTGATTGATTCTGTTCAATATACTGATTTTTTATGGTAAATATTTGGCTCTTTTATTAAAAAACACAATCAAATGAATAAAAAAATCAATAAATTGAATGAAATTACTAAAAACAATAAAATCAAATTATTATCAATGAAATAAAATAAATGAACAGCACCAATAAAATCAATAAATTGAATAAAATCACTGAAATGAAGAAAATCAATAAAGTCAAAATTATACTGATTTTAGTGATTTTATTCAATTCATTGATCTTATTAATTTTTTTATTGCATGGATTTTATTGATTTCATTGATGATATTTATTTTATTGATTTTGTTGATAATAAATCGCTTTTATTTATTCTAGTGATTCCATTCAATTTATTGCTTGTATTGATTTATTCTATTCTATTTTTTAATCAAAAAAATCAAGTAGATCAATAAAATCACTAAAAACAAAAAATAAAATTATTACCAATAAAATGAAAAATAAAAAATCAAGAACATCAATGAAATCCATGAATTGAATAAAATCACTAAAATCAGTAAAATCAGTGCAATTTTGATTTTATTGATAATAATCTGATTTTAGTATTTTATTCAATTTACTGACTTCATTGCTTCATTTCATTGTATTTTTTAATAAAAGAATCGGATATTCATACTGATTTTCTTTATTTTATTAAAAAATACGATGAAATGAATAAAAAATCAATAAATTGAATTAAATCACTGAAATCAGTATAATTCTGACTTTATTGATTATGATTTGATTTTCTTGAATTTGGTGATTTTATTCAATTTATTGATTTTATTGATTCATTTCATTTTATTTTGTAATAAAATAAACAATTTCAATATAAATATACGATTTAAAAAAAAAAATACAATCAAATGAATCACTGAAATCAATCGAACAATCAAAGAACAACATCAATCAAATCAATCAAATAAAATTTATATCGGTTTCACTGATTTCATTGATTTTATTGATTTTGTTGATTTTCTTTATTTGATTCATTTTATCCGTTCCATTCGCTTCAT
Source organism: Andricus quercusramuli (assembly GCA_932178445.1). Classification (NCBI taxonomy): domain Eukaryota; kingdom Metazoa; phylum Arthropoda; class Insecta; order Hymenoptera; family Cynipidae; genus Andricus; species Andricus quercusramuli. The sequence continues at coordinate 394,799 of CAKNXH010000195.1, forward strand.
TAATTTTATTGATTTTATTCATGTTCTTCATTTTATTGATAATTTATTGGGGGATAAGGGGCATTTTTTAGCACCCCCGCCCTCCAAAAGCTTATCACAAAAAAGATTTTTGTTGCTTCACCCAATTCAAAAAATATTAATATTTATTAATATTTTTATAATATTTATGCATATTCATGACGGCAGATTCTGTAGCCTTGAACCTAGACCATTACCCCGCCGCTCCTTACTCTTTAGTCCTATAATTGAAACCGATAGTTATATTGCGCGGATTTCTTGTAACCCTTTTTTCTCGTAATCCGATTTCCATCTTAGTAAACTGTTTCAGCTTTTTTTATCTCAAATGAGTCTCTCTTCGCTCACAAAAGATGACCACAATCCGTGTCTTCCGTTACAAGCTTCTTCATATAATTAATTTACAGTTGGACCACTTAATAAACTTGGAATTCGTAAATAAATTTGCAGAGGGCCTAATTTCGGAATTCCAGAAATCGAATTTGATGGTTTCGGAATTTATTGCTGGATAACTTGATAGATTTATAATTTATAATTTCAAAATTTTCAAATCATAATTTCAAAGTTATAATTTGAAACTAGGTAAATTTACAAATTTACATACAGTCATAAATTGATTTATCTATAAAATTGGTGCATTTGCAGTTGCTGTCTTCAAAAACTTTTTAACTATTTGCGCCACGATTTCGCGAGTGGCAATGTGTGGTGCGGACTTCAGAGCATTGCAGATTCGGAGCGCGAATTTGACAGTCTGTAGACGAGTTTGCTTTGCTGCTTACCAATGCAGTCTTATGGTCCTCACATACACAGGACATCTCAATTTTTTTCCACATTTTTCTCCATTTCGCGACGTATTTCGCGAAATTTAGGTTCGCCATCATCAAGATTTGGGTCTTCGAATATTAGCTAGCCTCTGTAAATACTTCTGTGATGTCAGAATTGTGAGTAAGAAAATAAATTTGCGAACGGTTCTCGCCGTTCAAATGCTGTCTTCTGCTATCCGCAGATTTCTCCCTTTCGAAGAATTAATCATTTCCGCGAAAATAGTTATTCCCTCAGTAAAAGGCTTCATTCCTATAAATTTCGTTGATCCGAGGATCTCGCAAAACCCCGGATATTTGACAAGTTTTCTTTCTTTCGCTCTCAAATACTTGGGAAAAATTATATATGAAGTCAGTGCCGAGCCTATAAAAAAAAATTCCAAGTCGGAGTTAACCAACACCCTTAAATACACTTCGAATCTATCCTGCTTCACGAAATACGAGAGAGATGTCATTAACCCTTAGTGTTCACACTGGGTCAAGTGGACCCCAGGCTTGATATTGATAAAATTAATAACTTGAAACTGTAAAATAAATATACTTCTTTCCAAAACTTTTTATAATACTATTTTTTTCTTTAAACTATACTATTTTGAGAGTAAAATGCAGAAAGCGTTTTTGCTATATCTCAAAAATTGAAATTTTGATGAATAATTTTGTGAAAAAACTCGAATTTCTCGAAAAAAAATTTCTCGCGTTTTTCAACATAACAAAATTTGAAAAAGAAAAAATTATTGGATTATGAAGAGAAAGTCTTAAACTGAATTCCAGTTCAAGGTTTGAGTCGATACATCAAAAAGAACGCAAATGGCAACTGTTTTTCTGCGTCGGGTCCATTGGACCCAGTGTGACCACTACGTTATTTTTATGAGGTGTGACCACTACGGGTTAAGGGTATATGAATAGACGGGAATTACATTTTTGAGATAACCTATTCTATTTTTGTACATTGAAGCCTGAAGGGAAAATCAGGTAATAAAAATAATAGAATTACCTCTGCTTTTACGTTAAAATCAGAAATTTTTAATCTCTTTCTATTCAAGCCTTCCTACCGGGCAGTTACCAACTCTGTAACGTTATCAAGGTGCGAGAGCCCTTCTTCTATCTTCTGCTGCGGGATCTGATTCATATACTCTGAAGTTCCGTTTTTCGGCGAATTGCATTTTCGGTAAATTGTTTCTTCGTCGGTTTGAATACCTACCCTTTTTATAATAAGATATCAGAATTTTGAAAATTTTGATTGCAAACCTGTTTTAACGAAAGTAAATGAATTGACTCGATGATATTAGAATATATTAAACTTCTCCTCTAACTGATGGAAGAATTTACCTCCCTATTTATAATCGTACCTGGTGCATAAAACTAAGAGGTTGGAAGATAAATTTTAAAACTTATGCAAGAGACTCGCGTTGGCATTCGCTTTAAGGTTAAACTCCCGTGACATTTTGGATGAATTTCACCGAACGTCGACAGCAGCCAAACTGCTTTCTTCGTTGTTTTCTTTTCGATTTCAAGTGACACGATCGAGCAGGGCGTGGTCTCCGCACTTATTGCATTTATCAGTATATGCTCTTGACTGCTAATAACCAACACGGTACTTCTACAATACAGCTAATAATGAGCATAATTACTAGTCTTCGATTTTAAAGTGCAATTGTCTGTGACACAAATACTCTTTGCAATCATTTTTCTCGAGCAAAAAGGTCCAGCGATAAAAGTTATGCATCAGAGTACAATTTTTATTTTATAGAGGAAAAAGAGAACAGAGGTGTTATAGAAAATGGGAGTGTTTTTAACTAGTCAATATCGAAGTCTTGGGAATAATTAAATTATAAATTATTAGGAAATAATTTATTTGTCAAAAATAAAAATTGAAAATATATATCGGAAAGACCTACCGTGATATAGAAGTTGATTTATTTATTGATTAAAAATAATAAAAATTCATTATCTAAACTATGATTTATTTATTGATTGAAAATTATTAAATATTTATTTGTATTCTATAATAAGCGTCCCTAATAGAAATTTTAGTAGAAAATACCGAAAAATGCACATTAGATGGGTGATGGAAATTTATTTATTCAAACAATTATTTATTTATTGATTAAAAGTGGTTAGTTATTATTCATTTGCTAATTAAATAATTAATTGATTACTATTACTTCACTTTAAAACTTATATGTTAAGAAGATGGTCGTAGTTTTGTTCCGCGGTGCGATTTAGTCACCGAACTGATTAATGGTACACTTTGCAAGGTCATTACTCGTGACCTATTAGAAATAGGAAAATTTTTTTTGTTGAACTTACGCCGAATCTAGTCCTCTTGTATTCATTCTCTGGGAACTTTCTTTTGTGACAACCGCGAAACGAGCTATTTACAAAAAACTGAACTCTGGGCATTTACCTGTAAATTCAGGTGGAAATGGGTCACGTTCGGCAGGTGCTAACTTGCGATCTATTGTAGTTAGGACAATGTTTTTTTCTGAAATGACATATATTTACCTCTACTTCAATTCATCTGTTGGCTATTTCTAGATATAGCGATCAGGAACCAACCTACAGAGAAACCAAGAAAATCATGTGATTTTTGGCAAAAATTTGAAAAAAATCAGGGTTCTTTGAAAGGCCATAACTCCTAGACTATTTGTGGTAGAACATCTTTTTTTTTTTTAGTTTTACGCAGAATTTTACTTACTTTAATTTGGTAAAGGACACTTTTATCAAAATGCACAGGAAATAACCAATCCACTGCCATGTAATATTTAACACCTTTTGCCTAAAAAATTTCTGTGTTCCGGGAAGACATTATGTTCACAGAACCTGGCCCCTTATCATGCACCCCCAAGTGAAGTATTTAAGAGAAAAAAAGTGACTCCTTTGAAAACTACCGGATAAAAGTACCAGATGCCTGAACTGGTGTAATTCCAATAACATTTCCGTAAATAAAAATTAATTCCATTCAATTGGATGAAATTCGAATGACTTCTTTCAAATTCCGTTGAATTAAATTAGATTTCATTGAATAATCCTCTTGGATCCAGGGAATATTGATCCTTCAATTGAATTCAATTGCATTTAAGTGAATTACATTGAATTACATTAAATTCCAGTGAATATTACATTGAATTTCAGTTAATAGTCTGGACTTCCAATCCACACCAAAGACTTCCAGTGAATTCCAGTCCATTCTATTCAATTAATTTGAATTATATTGAATTCTAGTGAATCGCGTTGAATCTTAGTTGATACAATTAAATTCTATTGAATTCCAGTGGATTCCATAGAATGCCAGTGCATTAAAATCAGGCACATTGAATTATATTGCATTCTGTTGAATTAGATCAAATGAAATTAAATTTTACTGAAAAATATTTATTAATTCAATCAATATTGGCCATTCCATTCAATTCAATTGCATTCCTGTGAACAGCGAATTCTACTGAATTACACTAAATTTAAGTGGATACATTTGACCTCCAATCAATATCATAGACTTGCTGGGGATTCCATTGAACTCTATTAAATTACGATAAATTACAAATTACAAAAAAACTGAATATTGATAATTTTATTGAATTCCTTTGAATTAGATTACATTCCAGTAAATTTTAGTTAAAAATTGGTTATGCACAAAAATTCAATTGGATTATAGTTCAAACAACCCTCCCTAGGGATCGCGGGACCTTGTAGCTGGTGGGAGGGCTTACGTGGCTCATTGACCACAGATCTGGAATTGGTGAACCTGAGGGGCTATATAGCGAGGTGTGACTACTCTGGGGAACTGACGGACTCTGGTCGGTGAGACTCAAAGTAAGGAGCGGTCCTTCCAGGGGGTAATGGCAAAGCCCACTGGGATATCGAGAGCGCGAGTTCTCATGTTCCCAAGCTAAGATGTGATCGCCGTGTCGAGAGCTGAATAGTACCACACGGAGAAAAAAATCCGGGGTTTAGCGCAAGAGAGTTCAAGGCGCTAACGCATGGACTATTCAACAGGTGCATATCGCAGGCGTCTCTTGTTTTATTTCCAAGAGCTTCCACGGACTTTCTCGGTGAGACTCCTTGCGATTTGCTTTTAGACGACGCCGTCTGCCTGTTGACACGTTCGCACCACTAAATGTTCGCAAGGAGACTCACCGAGAAAGTCCGTGGAGGCTCTTGTAAATTTTGCTCGCACTTTTAGAATTAATGCGTGACAAATGTTCACGCGCTAATCCCTACATTTTTCTCTCCGTGCAGGGTTAACAAATCCTTTGACATCCCGGCCTGCCCTCCTCAGCTGAGGGGTACAGGTAGAGGTCTCGAAGGAGGTGCCTCAACGGGGATTTTGGGACACTACGTCGGATCCCTTAGTATATAGATCCGCCCCCACAAGCGGGGCTCTGTGGGGGGTGTTTCTTATTTCCCTAGCTTCTCGCGGGACAAAAATGTTACCCGACAAAATAAGAAAACAAAACACAAACGATGAGGGATCCGCTTCAGGTCCCTCTCCCAAACCACCGCCAAAAGTGGGAGGCTCCGTAAGGGACAACTCACCAGAGGCGGTGCGAAACAGTGAAGATGGTGGAGACAAAAATGTCAAAGCCGTCGGAGTGCAACTAACTGAACTCTCCGCAAGGGAGAGGAACCGCTGTGGAGCACAAAGGAAGAGAGACCGTAATGCACGGCTCGCAAACCGCAACCAAGGCTCCTCACAGGGGACAGTGGCTGCGGGAAATTTACCCGGAGCAACTCTTCAGGCTTATTCTATAGGCAAGAGGAAGAAGGGCTCCGGAGAAACTCCTCCAAACAGAAAGTTGAAATGGCAGAAGGCCCTGGTAACACAGGGTCTTATATCGCACAGATGGCCAACAACGCCCTGGTGAGAGTTGTTGCGTCGGGTTATCCTGATAACTGTCTGACTCTTGATGACTTAGACAGTTTGAGGGATGAAATCTCAAAAGGTATTGGCGCGTTACCTCGCGAGGGACGCGCCCACGGATTCAACGACATCTTCTTTAGGACGGAGGCCATCGTCGAAGAGGCCGCTGACATCTGATCGCGGGACTGGATTGTCGAGAAAACCCCAACGTTAAGGTGAAGGAAGGTCTGAACTTGGAAGTCAAGGGGACGGAGTGTCTGCAAAGGAACCGCTGGGCGACCGTACTGATTCCCGGTAACCACGAGAGTCCGGCGACCGTTCTGGGGCGCCTGAGCATTCAGAACCCGTCCCTACGAACTGATTCGTGGAAGGTATTTTCCGACGGGCAGGGATCCAGGCCGAAGGGGAGAGGCTGGAGTCTAGTTGTTGGACTTCCTGAATCCTCGATCAGAGCCCTTGCGGCTCTAGATTATCGTCCCTATCTAGGGGCGAGTAGGGTTACCTTCCAGGTGACCCAACTGGGATCTGCAGGGGTCCCAGAAGCATCCGGAGATGCCCCGAAATAGCCTCTTAATGGCTGAGACGGGAATCTCCATTACGCAGATTAATTTGCACCACAGCAAAGGCGCCTCGGCCGGGGAACCTCCGCCTCCCAGAGAGATGGAGGCTCTAATTCGGTATTATCAAGAGAATAAGATTCCTCTTCTGTTGGGCTGTGATGCTAACTCTCACCACACGGTGTGGGGAAGCACAAACATCAATAGCAGAGGGAGAAATTTAATTGAATACATACCAGGCACAGAGCTGGAGATTCTGAATCGGGGTGATACTCCCACATTCCAGATTAAAAACAGGAGTGAAGTTCTCGATTTGACTCTATGTTCAGGTGCACTGAGGAGCAGGGTAGTGGATTGAAGAGTCTCCGAAAAGGAGTCTCTTTCGGACCACAAACACAGAGTGTTCCGATTAACCCTAGGAAAACCGGTTGTTTCTAATATCAGAAACCCCAGAAATACACTTTGGCACTCATATAAAGAGGAACCTGAAGGGAGGCTTGCGAAATTCCCCACAAGCTATGGTACCATTGATGAGTTGGAGCACGCCACGGATTTTCAGCGAAGGGCTGTGACAACATCATATGAGAACAATTTCCCTACAAGCACTATCAAGTCTAGGAAGGGAGCAGAATGGTGGAACACCCACCTGGAGAGACTCCGTAGGAAGACAAGAATTTTGCGCAATAGGGCAAATAGAACTAAATTGCCTTCGGACTGGGACATCTATAAGAAGGCCCAGTGCGAATACAATAAAAATATAAGGAAATATAAGCAGGAAGATTGGAGGGGCTTCTGCGAGGAATCGAAAAACATTCCGGAAACAGCGAAGCTCCACAAGATCCTAGCGAAAAATCCGGAAGCTCGCCTCGGGCTCATAAGGCTCGATAATGGTGAGTTTGCCGAGGATGAAGAAGCAACGCTGAATCACCTGATGGAAGTTCACTTCCCGGGTTTTCAGCGAATCGGAACCGACCAGGAGGAGGAAGACCGGGGCCAGGGGTTGGAGAGGGCCGACTAGAGTTTCGCCGCTAAGGTCCTGATTACAAAAAGGTGGAATGGGCCGTAGGGTCCTTTTACCTCTTCAAATCACCAGGGGCGGATGGCATTTATCCAGCGCTTTTACAAAAAGGCATGGATTTGGTCGTCCCTCCTCTGACGAAATTATATCGGGCAAGTATAGCCCTTAAACACGTGCCATCGGCGTGGAAGGATGGCAGAGTGGCCTTCATACCCAAACCTGGGAGGGAGGGTTACACTCCTGCCAAAGATTTCCGACCAATCAGCCTAATGTCCTTCATTATGAAGACGCTAGAGAAGCTTGTCAAGAGATACATTAGGGATGAGGTGCTTTTGGCCTCTCCGCTGCATAGAGGGCAGCACGCTTTCCCGGCAGGCTGCTCGGTAGAAACTGCGCTTCATGCTGTTGTAGCAAAATTGGAGCAGCAGTTGGAACAAAAGAGGTACGCCGTGGGCGCTTTCTTGGATATAGAGGGTGTCTTTTCAGCAATACTCCTCCAGAAGTAATCTGTCGAGAGGCTCGGAGATGTGGCGTGCCGGTTCAGCTAGAAACCAGATGGGGGGAAGGCCTAGTAAGGGGGTTAGCTCCGCTGGGTTGCCCACAGAAGGTGTCCTGTCGTCCCTCCTGTGGTGCATTGTAGTGGACGGCCTTCTTCGAAGGACAGGGATATGCGGACGATGTTGTAATCATAGTTAGGGGGGCTCATCTGGAAACGCTGATGGGTCTTATAAGGTCGGCGCTGCGCATCGTTGAGCTCTGATGCGATAGCACAGGGCTCTCGGTAAATCCGGAAAAGACCAACCTGGTCATTTTCACGAGGAATTATAAAGTTCCAAAAGCTGACGCTTCTGTATTTTGTGGTGGGAAGCTGACGCTTTCAGATTCAGTTGAATATCTAGGAGTAATCCTAGATAGCAAGCTGAGCTGGGCGAAGCACCTGGAGACCCAATGCAGGAAATTTGTCATGACTTTTAGGATGTGCACGAGAGCCTTTGGGTTGACGTGGGGGTTAGGGCCTAAAATGCTTGCATGGCTCTACTCTGTTGTCTTGAAACCCTCGCTCCTACATGTGGCCGTGGTCTGGTGGCCACGAGCGGAATAAAAAACAATGCAGGACAGGCTGCGAAGATTACAAACGCTAGCATTTAGGGGTTTGACTGGAGAAATGATGACTGCGCCTACAGCGGCGATAGGATGCATGCTCTGTGAGGAACCCCTACATATTGCGATAACCGCCAGAGCGGCTCACGCGATGGGCCGCCTGACAAGAGCAAATAGATTGACTCCGGTGACTAAACACACTAGACTCCCGAGTGATATAAGCACACTGCCGATTCTACAGATGAGGCAAGATAAAATAACAAAACGCTTAAACTTTGCCAATGCTTTCCATGTCTACATCCCAAGTAGGGATCTGTGAAAAGAAAATGGTAACCCGCTCCTCCAGGGGGGAATCTGGTATACGCATGGCCCCAGGGGAGAGGGAGGGTCAGGAACAGGAATTTATGACAGTAAGAGAGGGAAAAGGATAGGGATCACACTGAGGCGAAATGCTACTGTCTTTCAAGCGGAGGTCCTGGCCGTCCTTCGCTGTGCTGAAACACTAATAGAGGAAAACGCTACTGGCAGACAGATCACGATCTGTTCGGACAGCCAAGCGACACTTACTGCAATAGGGAAACCAGACATAACATCAGAACTGGTTTGGGAATGCAAAAAGGCATTAAACCGAATTGCCGAAAGAAACGAAGTGGCTCTTATATGGTTCCCTGGTCACACAGGGATCAAGGGCAACGAAAAGGCGGACCAGTTGGCAAAGTGCGGCGCAGCGAGCGAATTCGTAGGACCGGAACCGGTACTGGGAATAGCGTCTTGCAGTGTCGGGATGGCTATTAAAAACTGGATCCGAACAAAACACAGGGAATACTGGGAACAAACCAAGGGTTGTCGTCAGGCGAAATCCATCCTAGGGTATACCTATAGGATGGACAGAGCCAGGCAAATCCTGAGTTTACCCAAGAAAGACATAAGGACAGTTGTACGGACCCTGACAGGGCACAATCACTTGAACTATCATATGCACAACGGAGTGCAGGAAGTGTGGCAGGGATGACGAAACATCCCTGCATGTATTATGCCAGTGCCCGGCATTAGCTAGGCTCAGGCAACAGACCCTCGGGGTCCATTTTATGGAAACAGAGGAAATCGAAACGCGATCGGTGGTCGACATACTAGGCGTCGTCAATAGGTCTGAGGTCGACTGCTGAGAGTGAAGACTTAAGGGGGCGGCACAATAGGCTTCATAGCTTGAGCGCCAGGGGAGTTCTCCATGGATTTCCTGCCCGTATTAAACCTAACCTAACGTAACCTAAGTTCAACCAACAAAACTTGAATTGATTTATACTAAATTAATTTTAACTCAAGGCAAAGTCAAGGTGAATCTAATAAGAATATGACAGTTAATTTGTGTTTTTAGAGTAATAAGACGTTTGCTTTTTTGGTGAACACCATGCTTGATGTAACAAAGGTATGGTAATTAGACGATAATAAGACGATAATATACTAATAGTTTCAATTTACAAAGCCCCGCAAACTAAGCTTGAAGTAAGTTATCTAGATTCAATTTTCAAGTTATCAAGCAAAGTTTTAGCATATGGAGATTTAAACGCTAAGAGTACTAACTGGAATTGCAGGGCTAATAATGCAAGCGGCAAAACCATCTTTAATTATGCTCTTAAAAATGTATATAATCTTATTTTTCCTGATACGTATACCCTCTACCCATACAACGACGGACTCTCAAGCACTGTTGATATAGGAATTGCTAAAAATATTATCTGGAACCTCACGGTGGATGTGACAAACGATCTAGACTCTGTCCATCTCCCAGTCCTCATTTCACTAGTAAATATAAAATCCATAGTACTAGAGCAAAGAATTTGTTTTAATTATAAAAAAGCAAACTGGGATAAATTTAAGAGACATATAAATAAAAACCTAAACCCAGGTAGAGATATCACGTCTAAGAATGATGTTGATAGCGCTGTGGGCGATCTCGTCAGTTCCATTCACTCTGCCATTGAAAAATCTATACCGAAATAGTACATCATGATACAAGTGCGGGAATCACCAACCCGCACAAGTATCATCTACTATTTTTTGTAAACACTGTAAAGGGAAGTTCGTGGCATAAGAAATATTGGTATGTAATAAGATTGTTGGGTGGAGGGCGGGATCCAGAGCAGAGCCCCCTTGGAGGCTTGCGGGCGAAGCCCCCCGAGAGGGAAAAAAACCGAACCAAAATGATTTACACTCGACTCTCTCAAACGTAAGCTTCCCAAAGATAATCAAATTACTCTCTCAAACGTAACCAGCATCTCTCTTGGTAACCACTGCGCATGCGCTATTATTTTTTTTTTTCATACTTTTTCTCGGATGAACCCGGTTTTTCGTCATAGCCACGGACTAAGTCAAGTGACTGATGAGATCAGGATGTTAAAAGTTATTTCAATACGTTGTTTGAAATCATTTACGATGATGTTGTAGGTACAAAATTAGAAGCATGATGTAGTTTGCAGTTTGGCTTTGCCGCTGTTATCCTTACACAGCGGCCGTGAGTGTTGAAGGTGACACCAGTCGCCTCTGGATGCTTTCTTAGAGCTACCATGGCGCTATTATTATTTAGAGAAGTTGTAGGCTCCGGAAGCTTCGATCATGATTCCTTAAAGAAACCAATCCCAAAGCTACTGGAACGTGTACGTCATCCGCTTCTGCTCCTTCTGTCCTAGAAGGTAAGCAAGAGCGGTAAATTTACGCGTGATAACATCGGGCAACACTGTTCCCTGGAGTCAGATCTCTAGCCGCGGATGACCTTACGCGGCAGACAAGACAGTTGGAGATGAAGGTTTCACCTCTGGATACTTTTTTAGAGCTACCAATCTTTGTAGAATTTAAGAGGAACAGTGTTGACGGACCAGATGGAGTGATCCTAGGAGAACAGCCTTTTGCATCCGGTTCGCGATGAAATGAGCCTGACGCTGGCAAGCCGGAATCTTGTTGAGTTGGCTAATAAATGAAGCTTTCATACCTCCAAGGCAGCCGATTATGAGATTATTATTATTATTATCATTATTATTATTATGCGTTGTTATCTTTGGGAGAGTCGAATGTACCTGAATTATGTGTTTTTTCAGGTGAGACTTATTTTTTCATGGATATGCATATTGCCGAATTCTCAAGCATGACTCGTTTTTTAAATCCACTGATTTAAAAATAATTTGACAGAATTGTTAAAAATGTACAAATTTTAAAAAAAATGTTTATTGATAAATTCAAGAAGAACTAACATTTGCTTCCATGAAACAGATACTTTTATGAAATTATTTTTAAATCACAAAAAAACGATTACTCGCATTAATATAAGAGTAAGATCTATAGAATTATCCCTAAATCACAAAGAAGCGAAAAATTGCTTGTATAGAACAGCCATTTCGATAGAATTATAGATTTGTATCTTTTATACGTAAATCTCTTTTATGAATATCTTATACCAATTATTTTATATAAAATTAAATATATTTTATGATAAATTGCGATAATTAGTGAAAAGAACACCCATCACAGCTTTTTCAGCATAATCTTTCTTCCCATACATAATGGTTATATGACCATAATTAATGAGTTGAAAAGAAACAGTCCTTGCGAGTTCAGTGTTTGGCGATGACATTGAATTTTCCTCATTCATGGCAAGGTCAGGATTAGAGTTCGTCGGTGTTGGTTCACCAGACAGAGTGCGGTTAACTGAAACGTCCAATTTTGACGATTCAAAGTCCTTTTCACAGATCTTGGACGTTGATACATGATTAGTTGGGTTGTGGTCAATAATTTTGCAATTTGGTACTGACAATTGGTTTGATAACATTATAGCTCCTGCTATCTGTTGACATGTTTTCCTTTTTCTAGCATCACGATCGTCAAGTTAACCCTCCACAACTTGGTTGGACTTCCAGCCTTCAAGTCGTTTGATGTCGGAGAATTTACCTCTGGAATTATCTAATGTTGTTGCTCCAGTTCGTCGGAAGCTGTGCCCCGTATATAATTCTGGATTAGGCAATTCCAAAAACATGGCGATCTCTTTTGGCATGTTTCCAAACTTGTTGACACCAATAGATTGTCGAGTACACTTCCCTTTTCGGTAATTTGCAAAATACTTGTCGCCTTTTACATTTTCTGGACGCAGAATTACGTATTTTTTGTAAATATCGTAGAATTCGTCCATAACAGCAAAATTTCTGACAACAGCAGTTTTCGTTTTTGGAAGCTTTATGAATAGCACGCGATTTCCACGGTCATCAAGATCTTTCATAACCATGTTACAAAGTTCAGATCTCCTGCATGCGCCACTTATCCCAAAAATGCAAGCAACCTGTAAGCAATATAGGAAATGAATGCCACTGTCATATTTATTTTATACCCTAATAGCAAGAACTTTCTAGGTACGTCCCACTGGTACCTGAATGGGGCTTAACGTTATTATAATTTTTAATAATAAATATCTCGTAAACCGTAATAAATAGGTAAAAATATATGTTATTTTTAATTTTGAGTAGTCTGTATTCCAGTTGTAATAAATGACATCTATATTATAAAGTGACATTAATTTTTACCTATCTATTGCTGTTTACGATATATTTTTTATTAAAAATAATAACAACTCAATAAAACGGCGAGTCCCACTTAGGACCCAAGCGTTTTTTATGGATGTTATATAATTTATATTGACATTCCTTAGTTGCTAAATACTGGTGATCTGGAGGAGCTTAGTTTAAGAATTTGTTCAGGTGTTCTTGCGTGAATGTACTCGCTTTTTTACTTTTGTAATTCTTGGTGTTTTTCTTCAAGAAATTAGTAAATCGCGTATAAGTGCCGATATTGTCTTTATCGTAAGCATTTATAGTGTATTTCAGCATAGAATACCGAGCCCACAGTCACCGTTTAAACGCCCTACAAAAAGAACTTACATCCGCTTTTCAGACCACCAACAATTCATATTTCGAGGCCTACATTGCTGAATTTGAACAAAATTCTAAAAGGTGCTGGAAAGTGATTAAATCTCTTCGTAACAGGAAATCTCACCTCTCATCTCTTGTCAAAGACGACCAAACCTTCTCCCTTGATGAGGAAAAAGTGAACATTTTTGCAGAATCCTTGAAAAATCTATTTTCCCCTTTCCCTAGCCTCGTCAAATTCACGTCCTTTCACGATCACATCTCAAAGACTGCCAAAGACTTCACTGTGACAGACAAAGACTTTCTTCCTACCTCTCCTAAAGAAATCATCGACTTAATCCACTCCCTCCGGAACAGAAAAGCCCCCGGTGACGACACTATCAGTAACGGAGTCCTAAAAATCCTTCCTCGCAAACATCTTGTAGCTATTTGCACTATTATTAAAGCAATTATGAGATTTCATTACTTTCCTTCTGCCCGGAAAAAGGCCACAGTGATCTTTCTATCTAAACCCGGAAAACCTCTCAGCTCAGCTTCCAGCTTTCGCCGCAACAGCCTACTCTGCTCTCTTAGCAAAGTAGCTGAAAGCATCATCCTGACTCGATTCGACGACTTTGTTCCACGAAACAATATCCTACCTGATTTCCAGCACGGGTTCCGCAAACGTCATTGAACAGCACATAAACTTCTTCGTGTTCCTGAGTACATTGCCGACAATCTCAACAAAGGTAGACACACGTCCATGCTTCTTCTGGACTGTATACGAGCCATTGACAGAGTTTGGCACGACGGACTTATCTTTAAACTCATTCATTTGAAATTTCCTCACTACCTTATCGGATTAATTAAATCCTACCTCTCCAACAGAAGCATTAGAGGTCGCGTTGGAAAATCCTTATCTGAACCTCAACCTATCACTTCTGGTGTCCCTCAAGGCTCAAAACTCTCTCCCTCTCTCTTCAACGTCCACTGTTATGACATTCCTGTCGACGATAAAAATCTCACAGCACAATACGCCGATGACGTCGCTTTTCTTCATACTTTTAAGGTCATCAAACAATTCTCCTCTTGTTTAAACAGATTTACTCCAATTGTTCTTGATTGGTACTCCAGATGGAGATTTAAGATTAACAAAACTAAATCTGAAGCCGTCTTCTTCTCTTGCCGCATTCGCACGCCTTCCAAACTCCTCGTCAACTCTCTTCCCATCGAATGGAGCAATTCTGAAAAATACCTAGGCGTCATTTTCGACAAGAGACTCACCTGGTCCAAATAAATAACCGCTACCCGCAATAAAGCCTTTGGAGCTTTTACAGCGCTTAAACCTTTTTTTAATAATCATATTAGGTCACGAAAGCCCGTGCCTTCAACGCAATAATTAGAAGCATTTGTACTTAGGGCTCGGCCATAAACTATGTAGCCCGGTTTGAGTCATTTTTTGAGTCCCCACTCCCCCCTCGTAGATTGCCGTGGATTTTTCACTACCCCCCCCCCCCTTAAATCTACGTAGGTTTTTCATTATATACTCTCGCCTTTAAATCGATATTTTGCTGAAGAAGGTGTCATTTTATCGTATATATTTACTTCACGTTCAACACAAATCCATATAATTTACACTACACTAGAAACGCTGCACAGTGGACCTTTTTTGAAATTATGTCTCAAATCGAAGAACTTTGGATCAGAATGACCTAGAGGGATATATTTTCTTCTTAATTAAAGAAAAAAACTTTCCGAATATAGAAAAATTATAGAGAAAGTCAGAAAAGAATTTATGACCTTGAAAATATGTGTTGAAGATGGAATTTTTGCCACAAAAAATCGTTTATTTGATACCAAAAACGCTTAGATCTTACATTTTATGTGCTATACGTGTTTTTATATGAATTTTTGTATGCTCAATCCGAATCTGACATGTAAATCGTTTTAAGACAAAATAAAAAATGGCGGTGCCAATATGGCATACTAAAATTTTAAAACGAAACCGATTTGACTAAAATTTGGTACAAGGTGGTTCTTCAGGTCGCTGATTATAAATCCAAGGTCAAAATTGAAAAATTAGAATTGGCGGATCCAATATGGCCGACCAAAATTGTAAAAGGAAACCGATTTGACTAAAGTTTGCTACAAGGGGGTTTTTCGGGTCGCTGATTTCAAACCCGGGGTCAAAATTGAAAAATTCAAAATGGCGGATCCAATATAGTGGACCAAAATTGTAAAAGGAAACCGATTTGACTAAAATTGGCTACAAGGGTGTTTTGCAGGTCGCTGATTATAAATCCAAGGTCAAAATTAAAAAATTAGAGTTGGCGGATCCAATATGGCCGACCAAAATTGTAAAAGGAAACCGATTTGACTAAAGTTTGCTACAAAGGGGTTTTTCGGGTCGCTGATTTCAAACCCGGAGTCAAAATTGAAAAATTCAAAAGGGTGGATCCAATTTGGTGGACCAAAATTATAGAACAAAATTTATTTGACTTAAAATAGCTTACGGAGGGTTTGCAGGTGGTTGATTTGAAATCCAAAGTAAAAATTCCAGAATTTAAAAAAGCGGTCAAATCTGTTTTTTGCACACTTTTGGTCCACCATTCTGAATTTTTCTTTTTTGACCCCAGATTCGAAATCAGCGACCCGAATAACCTCCTTGTAGCAAATTTTAGTCAAATCGGTTTCCTTTTCCAACTTTGGTCCGCCATATTGAATCCGTCATTTTTAATTTTTTAATTTTGACCCTGGATATGAAATCAGCGACCCGAAAAACCCATCTGTAGCAAATTTTAGTCACATCAGTTTCCTTTTACAATTTTGGTCTGCCATATTGGCTCCGCCATTTTGGATTTTGTCTTACAATGATTTACATGTCAGATTCGGATTGGGCATGCAAAAATCTATATAAAAACATATACTGGGTGTCCACACCAGGGCTAACCAAAAAGTATGCAACCCGCTATACACGGCCATAAGAATAGAATTGGCGTGTAAGACGGGTTGCATAAATTTCGGTAAGCCCTGGCGTGGACATCCTGTATAACACATAAAATGTAAGATCCAAGCGTTTTTGGTATTAAATAAACGATTTTTTTCCAAAAATTCCATCTTCAGCACATATTTTCAAGGTCACAATTTTTTTTCTGACTTTCTCTATAATTTTTCTATTTTTAGAAAGGATTTTTCTTCAATTAAAAAAATATATCTTCTAGGTCATTTCGATCCAAAGTTCTACGATTTTGAGACAGAATTTCAAAAAAGTTCCACTGTGCGCCGTAGTGACATCTGTACTTTAAGCCCCCCTTCGTAGATTAGCGTAGTATTTTCCACTACTCCCCCCCCCCCTCTAGTGGCTACGTAGTTTATGGAAGAGCCCTTACGCGATTCCTATCTGGGGATCTGCATCCCCAAACCGCCTGTCTAAGCTCCAAGGGACTTATATGCCTTTTTAGCTGCTCTTTACATATTCCCTGGTAGATCCGCAACACAAAAATCCTTGCAGTATCCAAACTTCCCTCCAACTCCTTAGCTGCTCAAGCATTCGCCACAAACCTTCGTCTTTCAGTGCAAAGTCACCCGAACCCCAGCATCAACTCACTCGCAAATTCCGCGAGTAAAACTTCCGACCGTTTTAGAAGACCGTGTCTTCTCGTCTCGTCGCAATCTTAACCATCTTTTCTTTCTCCGTGTTTCGCTTCTATAGCGCGAGAGTCCTTGCTGTTTAATTGTCTTGGACCACCATTCTCCACTCATCTCATCTTTGGTTTATAACCTCAAGGTTGGTAACCAGCGGGGAGGGGTTTTAGTCGGTAGGCACACATTGCAAATCCGACACTTTATTTATATGTTGTCGTCATCCTAATTATTCAATACAGAAATTATATAGTTTGGAATAATAAGACGAATGATTATTTTTAAATATGGATACGACTTTCTCATTATTGCATCGTAATTTTTCCCACCTAGACATGTTGGATTCACCTCCTTAAATCTTTACTCATTGCTACAATTTAGCTATTTTTTGTGCTTGATTTTTAATCATGCCAAGAAGAAGCTATGTGCGCCGTTGCTACAATCCTTTTTTCAAGGATATTCTCAAGCGTGATCCGCATAGCTTAAGAAAAATTCCTTCAAATCTTCAAATAAAGTATTCCAGTGAATGATATTCCAATGCACGATGACAGATTGTCTGTAATAGATGACCCCATAAATGATGCGATGTTTCCTTCTCCTTCAACATCCAAGTTCAAAGAATCGAAAACAGATTGTGCGTATGAAGAACATAAAGAGGCAATAGAGTTTGCTTTTGTTACAATCCTTTTTCGCAAGGATATTCACAAGCGTGATCCACATGGTTTAAGAACAATTTCTTCAGGTGTTCAAAAAAAGTATCTCAGTGTACGTCCTCTCCGTCAATGTACTTTTTAGTGAGTCCCTTCTCTTCTTACATCAATAATTTATTCAAGTAATGTGCTTATTGCAGAGCACGTGCATTTCTCTTTCTTTTTTGTCTCACAGTTTTTTCGGGAAAACATCGTGCACTGTAGATGATGTATATTTTCTCAAGATCAGAGTTAATTCAGCAGAGGGAACGAAAGAGTGGTATTTATGTATTCCAGGCATAGTCCTTGCAGATGCAAATCTACTTTGAAGTTTTTCATCAGTGGTGGCATGATTTGCCTTGGGACTAAAAAATATTAAAGTTCCCACTAAGTTTTTCTTCGCCCATTGATAAAGGACACCGGCTGGCAAAATCGGATCTTGAGACAACGCCTGGTGACTAGAATGAGCTGCGAGTCTTTTGAAATTACCCCCGATACAATCGCACGGGTCTTTTCCATGTGCCGTTGGGTGGATGTGCCACCCGGCTGTAATATCGAAATCCAGTTCTTGGTGGAGCAGATTTATGAATTTATACCTATTTTTGAAGTGTTCGCCTGCTCCGTCAGTGAAACAAATTACTTTCCTGGGCTAAAAATTCTTCTTCAAATAGTTCATGATAATTTTTTGAAATACGTAAACTGCAATTGTATCATGGCTCAAACAGTCTGATCTAATAGCAATACTTCGATGTTCCAACTCTTTACCTTCCTTATAATAAATGACGACAGTGAAAATGGTGGCCTGATTATTGTTGCAGTAGAATGACTGTACTGAATTCTGGACTACAAACGCATATTTTTCAGCGAAATCACATAGAATAAGAAATTGTCCTCCTTTCTATGAGTCCTAGAATGATCATTATTCTTGAGCTGTAAAAGAATGCGATTTAAGATCAAACTAGCATTCGCGAAGTTGTTCCGCAAAATCTCCTGCGTCTGTTATTTCAGTATGTACTGTACTTCTGTCAGTGTGTTGCCAAGCTTGAAATTCTGTTATGTCAATGCATTGATTTGCGAGAGCTGATGTTATAAATTTTTCAAAAGCGCTTATTCCAGAACACGCTGTGCTCTCATTGAGGTAGAATTCTGGAGTCGGAACGCTACACATAATCTTGTTAATAGCATCATGATAAGTGTTCATGAGAGAATCATTGGCATAGGTCGATTCTTTTAAGTATACAGCATCTAGCATTAGGCTGAAATTTCCGTGATGGACACACACATAAGTTTTATGCATGCCACTCGATCCAGGGAGTACACAAGTTCGGGGTTTAAGCTGTGAGAATGTTGATAAACTAATTTTAACTGCAAGGTTCTGAATTTTGAATCTAGCATGCAATTGAGAAAGATTGCACATAATTAATCTTTTTCGGACGTGCTGGCGGGCGCCATTATCTTTTTTGACAGAAACAAAATCTTTCAAGCCAGGCATCATTCGACTATTCTCATCATCTCGTTTTGAATTCGGCGAAGTTAAAATGCCACTTTCAGCTACCAGTTTCTTGGATCTTCTAGTTTGCCGCTCAGAACCGCCAAATTCTTTTGCCAATCGTCTACGACCCCAAGATTTCGGGGCAAGCGTTAAAAGTAAGACTTTTTCCTAATTACCTACGGATTTTTTAAACATCTCTTTTACTTCTACAAGAACCTCTGTTGCCGCATTATTTTCTTCATAAAAACAATCTATTTTTGATTCTGTGAACTCGGATGTTGAAGGAGAATGAAACATCGCGTCATTTATGGGATGATCTATTAAAGACAATCTGTCTTCAGCCATTGCATTTTGATCAATTACTGAATTGTTATGCTCTGCTGCAAGAAATCTGTTATTGACCATTAAAATATCATTCTGGAGAATAGGAGATGTGTTTTCGACAATCTCGGAAGAATCTCCAATTGTTGGATTAGTTACATAGCTCTTTCCTGGCATGATTGAAAATCAAGCACAAATGGGGTAACGGGTAAGTCGTTTTCATATTTAAAATTAATCATTCCTATAATTATTCCAAACAATATAATTTTCTTAATAAATAATAGGATGACGACAACATATAAATAAGGTAATAGGAGTACAAACCTGCAGTGATTAAGTGAATTTTTCGACTATTGCCTTCTGGCAGCGCGTCACTCACGCACAGTGGGGTGAAATCGGAAATCGAGGTTCAAAAGGACATTTAGAACGCAATTTTGCACCGATTTTAGTTTTTTTTTTAAACTCAGAACTAAATTCTTAAAAAAATGGTGAGAGTAGATTTTTTATTTTTTTGTTTATTTAATTTTCATGTTAATGCAAACAACGGAAAAAATGTCGATTTTTAAAATTTTATTTTTTATCTCCTAGATAAAATTTTTCTTATACGTCTCGTCCCTTGAGTTTAATGCACAAGGGTATCGAAAAGATAAAAAATTGTTAACTTGCATGTTTAATTGTTATAAATAAATTGTGTCAATAAATAATCAACATTAGAGGTTATTCGCCTTTCGAGTATATTTCTGCCCTGCAATCGCTAGCTTTTATCGTTAGAATGTAGCGTCGACATGAAAATTTGAGATTACTTGTTATTTGTTCATTTTATAAACAAATGCACATTTTGGGCGATTTTAAGCGAAAAGAAATCATTTTTTCTTCTGACCTTGCTGAAATTACATTGCCAATGATTTTTTCTGAAAAAAAGTTTCTAACCCACCAATATTTGTTTATGGTATAAACAAATTATATAAACAAATGCACGTTTTAGGGTATTTTAGGTGAAAATAAATCGTTTTTTCTCCTGTATTTTCTGAAATTATATTGACAATAACGTTTTCTGGAAACTTTTTTCTCACCCATCAATATTGGTTTATTTTATGAACAATTTGTTTAAACAAATGTACATTTTTGGTGTTTTTAAGCGAAAAGAAATAATTTTTTTTTCTGACCTTGCTGAAATTACATTGCCAATGATTTTTTCTGAAAAAAATTCTATAAACCATCAATATTTGTATATTTTATAAACAAATTATTTAGAAAATGCACGTCTTAGGCTATTTTAGGTGAAAATAAACCGTTTTTCTTCTATCCTAGCTCAAATTATATTGCCAATGCCAATAATGTTTTCTGGAAAACTTTTTGCCACCCATCAATATTTGTCTATTTTACGAAAAAATTATATTAAAAAATGCCAGTGATTCGTGAGCATCATACGCGGAAAGTCTGTCGGCATGCAACCAACACTGATCTGATCCACAAGTTATTGATCTCATCTGATGCGTATTTAGCACATTTGAGAGAAAAGTGGGAACTTACAGAAAGTATCCTTGATCCAGAAGCTATCGAGCTATTGAACTTGAAAATTTCAAGGGCTTAAGAACTCGCTAATATAGCACTCTGATTAATAAATTAAGAACGTATAATCTCCAAATATGTGAATTTATTTAAATAATTTGTTTACGAAATAAGCAGATATTGATGGATGGCAGAAAGATTTTCAGAAAACATTATTGGCATTGGTAATATAATTTTAGCTGGGTCAGAATAGAAAAACGGTTTATTTCTACCTAAAATAGCCTAACATGTGCATTTGTTTAAATAATTTGTTTATAAAATGAACAAATATTGATGGGTTACAGAATTTTTTTCAGAAAAATCATTGGAAATGTAATTTCAGCAAGGTCAGAAAAAAATTATTTCTTTTCGATTAAAAACACAAAACATGTACATTTGTTTATATAAATTGTTTATAAAATGAACCAATATTGATGGGTGGGAAAAAGTTTCCAGAAAACGTTATTGCCAATATAATTTCAGAAAATACAGGAGAAAAAACGGTTTATTTTCACCTAAATTACCCTAAAACGTGCATTTGTTTATATAATTTGTTTATACCATAAACAAATATTGGTGGGTTGAAAATTTTTTTCCAGAAAAAATCATTGGCAATGTAATTTCAGAAAGGTCAGAAGAAAAAATGTTTTCTTTTCGCTTAAAATTGTCCAAAATGTGCACTTGTTTATATAATTTGTTTATAAAATAAACAAATAACAAGTAATCTCAAATTTTCATGTCGACGCTACATTCTAACGATAAAAGCTAGCGATTGCAGGGCAGAAATATACTCGAAAGGCGAATAACCTCTAATGTTGATTATTTATTGACACAATTTGTTTATAACAATTAAACATGCAAGTTAACAATTTTTTATCTTTTCGATACCCTTGTGCATTAAACTCAAGGGACGAGACGTATAAGAAAAATTGTGTCTAGAAGATAAAAAATAAAATTTAAAAAATCGACATTTTTTCCGTTGTTTGCATTAACATAAAAATTAAATGAAGAAAAAAATAAAAAATCTACTCTCACCATTTTTTAAAGAATTTAGTTCTGAATTAAAAAAAAAAACTAAAATCGGTGCAAAATTGCGTTCTAAATGTCATTTTGAACCTCGATTTCCGATGTCACCCCACTGTGTCACGTGCAAGGTGAGTGGAGGGTATCGCCGGATTGGTTCGCGCTCCCCAAGAAAAAGTTTACAAGAGAAGAGCAGTGGTGGTCAGGAGGAGTGGGGGGAATTGAAGATGGGGTAGTTAGGGGACGGGTAAGTTAAAAATGTTAAATGTTATATTAACTAAGCTACGAAACTCTTTTTTGTGATTAATTTTTTTCCAATTGCTTCTGAAGTCTTGAAAATGAAGTCTCGACATAAAAGTGGATTAAAGTTACATAGTAAAAGTAGAAACCTCTGTAATACATACCTAACATTGTTATTCTTTGAATAGTTAATGACAACAATAATATTTGCGTTAACACATGCCGGCTGTAGTCGGCATTTCAACCGCAGACGCTGGCGACACGGCAGCTGCGCGCAAGAAATATGCTATATCTCCATCAATTTCTTTTGCACCATTTTCGTTAATGGATAATTTTCAAGGGATTAAAAGAAGCTTTCTTTGGCAAAAATTATTGGAAAAAAATGTAGGGCCTCTCTTTGAAAGGAACGCAATAATAAGTTTTAAATTGAAAAATGTAGGTGAAATAATTTTGTAATGGAAAAATCATTATTTTTATCGTCAAGTTGAAGAAAGAAAGTTTCCGAAACCCCGGTAGAAAAGTAAAATTGGATACATTGGATTGGATAAATTGAATGACAAAATTTTTGAATTAATAATAAGATGAAATATTATAAACAATAAACACCGTTTTTTAATTAGACGTATACTACCATCGGAAATTGTGCGCACGACTCGTGTGAGCGCCATTAAAAATCACTGCTGACTTCGAACCACGATATTTCGGCGAAAAAAAGAGATAGGGCATTTTTTTTAAAACAGTTGGAAAGCTTATGAAATTCCAAATCTATTGGTAACCAAAAAATATTTTCTTGACCTTCTGAAAATAGTACAACACTTGAGAAGTTTAAAAAAAATTCAAGATTTTCTCAAATTTTCTACCTCAAATTCAACTTTTTGCACGACCTAGGAAAATTTTTTAAAAAATCTGAAAATTATAAGACATCGAGCATGAAATCTTATCTGTAATTTAAGCCAAGAAAATTAAAAAAAAAACTTCACGGGTGCCCGAGATATGATTAAAAATGTTCAATCGTATCTGAGCTCAATTTTAATCGACGATCACGGTTCTCGGCCGGTTTTTTGCTCATCTCCTTCGTTGAGGCAGGACCGAATAGGCCACGCACTAAGGTGGCGCCTCTTATACTTTTGGTTCTCTTCATTAGTAATTTTTATTTCAAATTATGGTGAATGAAAAAAAAAAATTTATTGTGATTTGTGATTGTTAACAATTATTTAAATGTAATATATTCTCCATATTAAAAAATAGGACAATGTCCACTTAGGCGCCACGTCTGTGAGTGGCCTATTCGATCCTGCCTCAACGAAGGAGGCAAGTAGAAGACTAGCCGAGAACCGTGATCGTCGATTAAAATTGATCTCAGATACGATTGAATATTTTAAATCATATCTCGGGCACGCATGAAGATTTTTCAAGTTTTCTTGGCTTAAATTAAAGATAAGATTTCAGGCTCAATGTCGTATAATTTTCAGGTTTTTGAAAAATTTTTCCTAGGTCGTGCAAAAAGTTGAATTTGAAGTAGAAAATTGGAGAAAATCTTGAATTTTTTTTTGAACTTCTCAAGTGCTGTGTAACCTGTCCTTTGAATAAAGGAAATGTGAAAACTATTTCTGTATTAGAAATTTAGCAGTAGTAAAAGTCTTTCTAATAGTTCATTAGACATATTATACTTGACGCAATACGATGTGGCCTTTCATCACCTATGTGGATTGACGCGAAAGTTGAACTTATATTTATAAATCATAAAATAAAAATCGGAATTATTTCAGAAATTATAATAGTTAGTAAATCAATTTTTCAGAGGTTCTTGTATGAATCATGTACAACGAAGTATGAAGCAATCAATAATGATATGAAGAACATAAATAATACAATACATAGCAACAAGCAATAATGAAATAATTATTCGTAATTTGATATATGTAGTTCACAACAAACTCAAACTGTGACGAATGTCAAAAACTTGATTGAAAACTTTTCTTCTCATTTGCATTACCCTACACATTTTTTGCACAAATCTGTAAATACTTTGCAGGAAGTGTGAAGTGAAATTACCATAAAATATGCCGTTACCCACCTTTATTAAAGAAAACAGGAATCCGAAACAACAATGAATCATTTCATCACTGTTTCTCAAAGATATTTTATGTTGCACAATATATTGCATAATAAGCGTTGCACAATAGAAAACCAATCCTATTATTAATTTTTTGAATTACTGAATGTTTCTTTCCCCGTGGGATTCAATGACTAATTGTAAGGACATTAAATTGATTGAGAAGTCATTGACCTATAGCTTTATGCCACTCTTATATATTATCTGTATCAATAAGCTCACATTTATGCATGATACTGAAAATTGGTTAGATTTTTTGCGGATCAAGGCCATTTGTAATAGAGTTTCGTGGTTTATATCCTCTGATCTTTAAATTCACTCTTAATTTTAAATTAGTTGGATTTCATAACTTTTTTAAATTACACTCTTTCATAATTATTTATATGATCTTAGATGCTAAATAGAGAAGAATTAAATGAAATTCGAAGGTATAGTAAAATAATATTATTTGTTTCATAATTTGAATATTATATAAAAATAAGGATTCAAAGTGGCTTAGAAACGTTTTTTTTGATACAGTAAGTTGGAAATTTCTAGGCCTAAGAGAAGTTGTTAAAATATGAATTATATACTTTGACGTGATACGAAAACAACTTGCGGATTATTTTACTTGCGGTTATGACAATTATATGTCGATTATTTTATTTCAAGAATTGCATAATGAAAATCCCTGTTCAATGTGGATGAAATTTCCTGGTATGCACGAACTCGTTTTCTGAAGCCTAAAGCTTGATATCAAGAAATGTACACGTATATAAAATAACGATTGAAGTTATTCTCACGTAGGGACTAACATTATTAGCTTTAAAGAGAACCATAATTCTTATATTTTTAAAAAGTAGGGTATGGTAAATAACCCTGTTATAGGTATTATCTTGCATTGGGAAAATCAACGTTATTAATACTTATAGAAATTGAAACTTACATAAAGGTCATAGAAAAGTTTCCTCACATGTATGTTAAAACTGTATAATGAACGCTTCTAAAGTTTGATTTATCAGTTTCTGGTGCAATTAACAAGTGATTTTGATTAATTTTGATTAATTTGACTTATTCGCAGTAAAAAAACTTTCTGAAAAAATAGTGCAAATAATTTTACTGGCGATTTAGTCAAGTAACAGAAGATACATTTTCTTGTGTAGTCCAATTCAGGGAATTCGACGGATAATTAGTAACTTTAAATTAAAGTTAGTTAATTTACATCTGAGTAAATCAGTATCCTTGAATTTTTTAATTAGTCATTTTTAACTCATTCAAATTGTAGAGAATACAAGTAATTGAGATATAATTTTTTTAGTATATTTATTTCAGTAGTTTGATTTGATTAATTTCAGTAGATTTCTGTCATTTATTACATAAATGTACGGAATAACTAGATAAATTAAATTTATTTGCAACATACCAATTACTGATGTTTGACTGAAGATTTATTGCATTTGTCTACAAATTTGTTTCATTATAACTGAATGAATCAGTGGTTAATTTCCTTTTGAATTAGTCATTTTTAAATAATTCAAAATATTAGAGAATATAATTAATAAAGAATTTTTTACTTTAGTGGTTGTACTTAGTTATTGGTCTTTCTATAGTATATCAATGCCTTTGGAGTGTTCAACTTAAAAAGTTTTCAATTTTGAACGCAAGTATCTTACATTTTCACATCTTGAAAATATAACTTTTTTACTTCTAATTACTTAAATTACGAAATGGATCCTGGTTCATAATCTAATCTTGCCTGAAAGTATCCATAAAGACAAGAAGTCGGCAATAAATTAAACTGATCACGGCATGATTAGTCTAATCTCCTGTTGGCGCTTGAAAAATTCTACAGGCTTGACCAAGTATTTTTCTTCGCATTATTTTTTTTCGTGATGAATTTTAAGACACGTCGTATTTTTGCGCCCATTTCAGAAGTACATTTTTTATTCATCATATCTCTTATATTGCCCTCATCGTTTAACGTAACTTTGCCATTAGCCGCATTAGCTGTGATACAGGGGAGGGCAGAGGATGCGAAAAACGAGGGATTTCAAGGTGGACCCAACGTGTTAAAATTACAAGCTTTGTCGTTAAAGGTCGTTCATGCATTCCAAGAAGTGGAGAATGATCCCTCGGAGCTGGGGACAGGAGGCGTCAGGGCCCTGGACTTCGTCTTTTTTTTTAAACCGGAATTTCAAGATATATGTGTTCCGTGACTGTTGCTGCGCTGCCTCGGCTTTAGTTTCCTGAGATACCCAGAGTTACAAAACCCCCGGCAAGGTGACCCAGTTCTAACAAAGTAGATCGCAATGCCGCCCTCTGCGGAAAGTGAATCCGATCCGGAGGATTTATGATGAACTAGACCTCGTGATTAATATTATTGTAATTTAATCCTCTTTAGTTCAGACACAATAGGTTCACTAGGGAAGAAAATAATAAACACTCATTTATGTCAAGACGTCAAGAGATTTCAAACTGATGTTTTGAATAGTGTCACTTTTTTCTTACATAAAAAATGTATACCCGGGACTTTGTAGAAACATAGTAGAAAAAAACATATTTAAATTGAATGTGCGTAAGGTGACCTTCGGCTCGAATAAACGATCAACAAATTAACATAACAATTGAAATTTATTTAATAACTACAAGGTTTTTTAATGCGTATAACGAGCTATGGATAATAGAGACGCATAGAGCGACAGCCAATAACCCCAGATAGCAAAATGCCCGCCGATTGCAAGCGATCTGCCGGCCCCCGGTCCGATAGATCGGACCGACTTGCCGGCAGATATGCACCTTAATGTGCACACCATTGATGTCTATATGCCCGCCCGACAGGCGGGAGCGACGCTGTCCGGCGAACTGCATGCCTGACGGTCCGGTAAAATGCAGGCTGAGTGTGCGAGTAGATTAAAATTTAAAAAATCTTTTCTTATGTGAATAAAATAAAAATTTCCAAATATCACGAAAGGTAATGACGAGATTCTGCGTATAATAAGTCCAAGTTGAAAGAAAAATGTCAATATTATAAAAATATCTTTTTATAATATTGACATTTTTCTTTCAGCTTGAACTTTATATTATTATACGCAGAATTTCATTACCTTTCGTGCTATTTGCGAATTTTGTTGATTTGAAGGACACCGACAGCAAAAAATTGCTAACAAATTTTTGGTTCCACACACAGCCAAAACAATACCAAAAACCGCAAACGATGAAAGGTATAACTCCGTTATACAAGTGGATTACTCCGTTTTCCAAGTGGATTACTCCATTTACAAGTGGATTACTTATTCTTCTATTTTATCTGGAACGAATAACAATTATTGTTTGCAAATCGCACACATCCGAGCGAAAATTCACGGGTGTGAACGCCACACGAGATGGAACACGACAAGAACAGCTGATCCAAAACGCGCATGCGCGTTTTAGATCCCAAACTACTCGCACTATCAGCCTGCAGCGGTCGTGTAAATCGCAGGCCCGTCGTTCCTCGCCGCTTGCAAGCCCGACGGGCATCTAATGTGCCGGACCGTTGCCTGCCGTTGTCCGCCTTTCGGTCGCTCTCAGACTCTGCCGGCCTGTCGCGTGCATTTAGCAGGCACCCTGGTCTCCAGCCCGTCGGGCCGATCGCATGCCGGCAAACATTGTTATCTGGGAACAATTACATACTAAGTGCGAACCCTGTCGGGGCCTCAGCCTCTATCTGTAGAGATAACAAAATTCACATCTTGCTCTTGAAATTTAATATGTTTTTCATAGTAGCCGCGGACAATGAGCGTGTTCTACTGCTTCCGAATTGAGCGTAACATTTCTCTTTTCAAGCGGCGTGCGTGGACCGAGTATATAAAGTTGGACCTCGCAGTAGAACAGTGGTGTTAGGGTGCGAGGTCAACATTTCATACTAGGTACAAAATTGTGGCGCATGCGCAGTCGCACGTGGTTAGAAAGAGAAGGAGATATGCCGATGTTTTCAGGCACGAGCAGCGAGAAATACAAAGCGGTGGAAACTGACTAAAAATGTAAACAGTTTCAGACCTTGTTTTTTCTGTGTTTTTTAGTGCCAATTACATGCGCTTGGTTCGCCGACTTAAAAAGAGAGATCACGCTCAATCCGTTCGCAGCAGAACACGCTATTCATTTTCCGCGTCCCTACCACGAAAAATACAATGCATAGCAAGGAGGAGATGTCTTTTCACGGTGCGGGAAATATTTCGGAACTCGTGTCCGGCTCGAGCTTTCGGCCCTTGCCTCCCACTCGTTCCGAAAACATTGCCCTCGCCGTGAAAAGACATTGCTTTCCTCCTTGATATGCAATCTACGATTTAAGGCTTTCAAAATAGGGCTACCACACGTCCTTCTTTTTCGTAACTTATCATCAAAATTCAGTGCAATGTTTAAAGTAATAAATCAATAAACGATACTAAATTGCAAGAGTTAATATGTGTCCAATATTTCTTAAACTTTCTGAAGAATTTGGGTTCGCTTATTTTGAAGAATTGTTCTTTCATAAGGATGTTGGGCAGAAGCTCTAACCTCAAAATTCAATTGCTTCATGTTCGTCTATGAATAATAGCAATACTAGCAATAATAATATTAAATGCTAATTTTTTGAAAATACATCATATTTATTAATATATATTATTTATATTTATTATTACTCTGAGCGAGGAAGACGCTACCCTAATAGCACGGAACGTTCCCGGAACATGTAAAATGTCCGCCGCTTCGGAACGCTCCATCGTCAAAATCGGTGCCAGTTTATGATACGGATATAATATTATAGTGTGGTATATGCGGTACTCAAAACTCTAAAATAACATCCATTCTTACCTATCTCTTACGGTTTACGAGATAATTGTTGTTAAAAATAACAATAATGGAAGGTTCCCTTCAGGTCCCTTGGGAACTTTCCTGGAACGTTCCCAAGGGGCGGACATTTTACACGTCCCGAAGGTGCCCGCGGAACGTTCAAGGAACGTTCCCAAAACGTTCTGTGCTATTAGGGTACTTACAGATTTTATGCGACTTGAAACTAGACTGAGTGACTGCAGCCCAGCATACACAATAGCTAGCGTGTTGCATTTTACAGGCGCTAAAACACTCCATTTTCAATTACGAAAAAAAACGAGAACATTTTTCAAAAATCTCTCTGTTCCTAATGCCATAATTGCCTTTAGATTATGTGGTGAAAATATTACAATAAAGAATGCATTCTTGTAGACATATTATGTATCAGGCAATAACCCGTGTCATCTTAAGAGCCTTAAGGGCTTAGTCACGTAGGCACTTTTACCCGAATACGAGAAACTACTTTAAGAGTGGAAAATATTAAACTCAAAAACTCAGAAAACTGTTTTCCCTTAAATGAATAATATAGTGCGATAATAGGCAAAGTAGTAATTATTATTGAAGAATATTAAATCACCAATTCGAACTTTGGTGCTAGTATTAGCTTCGGCTGAATTTCCGTATCCATGCGATGAGTTTGACAGTCGCTCGAATCCCTGGGTATGCGAGATTATGTAGGGTAGAGCGGAGTCAAAAGTACCGCTGGGAAAAAGTGCCACATACGATTAGGGGGCTTCCATAAACCACAAGGGCCAATTTCTGCCAATTTTTGACCCCCCGTACCCTCATGTAGTTCACCGTGGCATTCTCGTAGACCCCCCCCCCCCCCCCCAAATAGGGGGTTATGTGGGTTTTGGCCGGCCCCTTTTTGAAAATTTCTTTTTTTTTTTAAAAATTTGGGGGGGGGGGGGGGTAAAGAATTAATCTTTCTGGTTTAAAAATCAACCATTTGAGTTAAAATTTATTTTATAATGTAATATTTTTGGACTCTTATTGTTTTCAGTAAACATTTTTATGTTTTCTAGTCAAGCGTTTCATTTTTTTTAACAGATGAGTGTAAAACCACGTGGCTCGGCCTCGGACCCCCCCCCTTCCCTCTCCCCATGCAGACCAACATGGCCGTTCTTCGAACGCCCCTCCCCCCTAAAGAAACCACGTGGTTTATGGAAGTCCCTTTACACAAAAACAAATAATTTGTTACTCGACCTGAAATTCTCCGTCGATCGGTCGAATCACCATTAACTCCTATTAGTCGTTTTCAGTCGCTTAAAGCTGTTATTGAAATCGTGGCTAAGGTTAAGTTGTTTTTTATGTGCAGGAATTAGTTCATTGTCCCCATTTCTTTTTGGTACAAACACTCATTCTTCCGTGCCATTGTCATGAAGTGAGTGTGATTTGCTGCGTAATTATGTCTTCTTGGGGTGCAGATAGCTTACTGTTCAAAATATATTATGTTGTTTCAGAAATATTGATCGTAAATAATGGGAATTCACGGGGGTGAAAAGTGCCTGTTGTAAAGCTTATTCTGAAAGCATCCCAGGCGGGCAACGGTTCCAGTGTCACGTATGCAAGAACTGGGTTCATGAGATGTGCGTTGTGAACTGGCAATCGAAAATTTCCGTCTATATTAATTGCGAAAGTGACGATGAAAAAGCATCTAAGCATATCCGATGTCTAAGCACTCATATTATTTTCTTTTTACGTACCGTGAGATCCTTCTGTGCAATTTAAAATAAAAAATGTTCTCGCCAAGTGGGCACATTCTCATCATGCGCGGCTCGCATCGCTTGCAAGTTTGAGCTTGCCTAGGGCACGCGACTGTTGTGTTCGCGCTTCGCGCTCGATAATGTATTAACTTCGCGCTGCGAGCACGATATTTGTACTTCCCCCGCATTTGTGCACAGACCTTCCAAAGTTAAAGGTCAAATCAACGACAACTGTAATTTGGTGATCGTGAATTCTCTTTTGTTAAAGCTCCTCCGTCTTTAACGAATTATTCAACATTCTGTCCTTATTTTGCATTAAATTTCATCCTCAGCTACGCTGAAAATTTTATATCATTTCAATAAATGTATATTATTACAAAGTGCGCATCCTATAAAAAATTATTAATAACAAATTTGTGGCTCTTTTTTGGGTAAACAAATTTTGTTTTCTCATTTTTTTTTCGTATCTTGTGTCGTTTGCCTAAAAATTCAATTGTTCTATTTTTAATGCAGTTTTTTTCGAGTTAATAAAAAATTGCGCGTCCTATCAAGAAGTTATATGTAACGAATCCAAAAAGTTTTTGTGATAATCTTGTAGGGTGTTCAAAATGCAACGTTTTTCTTCCTTTGACATGTTTTCATATCGTGCGATGTTGGGTATCAGGATTAGGGCTTTAAATAAATAAAGTACAGAAATTATAGACGGTTTTAGAACGCTCTTTATTGTACCAAGGCAGAATTGCGACTGACTTTAGTGAAACACAACCCACAGAGAAGTCCTTTCATAGAAATCATATCGTCACGTATCGGTATTTTATAAACAAACCTCAATTAAGCAGACCCAGTCTCGAACCAAGCAAAGCCTGCGTTTTAAGTATCAAAAATATAAGACCATCTGTTATTCGCTTTTTGTTCTTTTAAACTAAATCTTCTAACACTCCCACTCAAAAAGTGAAAACAACAGTATTATGAATACTTACTAAAATATACATTAAATTTTTTATGTAATGGATAATTATTCATAATTGAATAGAAGACATATAAAATGAAAAATATACAGATGTAGGTTTGATAACTGATTAATGTAAACCGATAGTGAATCTGATCTGCATAAGCCTTGAAGCAGCCACCGTCTTTGTAAATATATCTGCCAGCTGGTCATCTGTGGACAGATATTTGAGACATATATATCCTTTTTGGATTAAATCTCTAGTGAAATGGTATTTAATGTCAATATGCTTTGACCTTTTATGATGCGTGGGGTTATTTGCAATAGAAATACAACCGGTATTGTCTTCATACATGACAATAGCTTCTTTTATATTTATATCAATACTATTTAATAACGACTTAAGCCACATTGCTTCTTTTACACCCTCAAAGAGTGCTATGTATTCAGCTTCTGTGGAAGAAGTTGCAATACAATTTTGTCGTCTAGTATTCCATGTTATTGCACATTTTTCAAAAATTTTAAACAGATATCCGCTTGTACTTTTCCTATCAATCTCGTTACTACCCCAGTCTGCATCAACGTAGCCAATTAACATATTTTTGAACTCATTTTTGATATACGATAGTCTTAGTTCTAGAGTACCTTTCACGTACCTTAACACCCTTTTTAGGCATTTCCACAATTCTTTCGTATTCTTACTTTGGTATCGACTTAAGAAATTAATTGAAAAACAAAGGTCAGGTCTTGCAGATAGCATCGCATACATTAAGCAACCAATGAAATTTTTACAAGGTGCGTTGCAGCTATCTTCTGAATTCAAAGCACCATAATCTATTTTTAACGGTAAAGGTGTATCTATGGATTTACAATCACACATTCCAAATCTTTGCAAAACATTCTTCAAATAAGAAGTCTGATTTAATGATATTGTTTCTTTACTTCTTTCAATCGAGATTCCTAGAAAAACTTTAATTTCTTTCATATCCGTCATTTTAAAACAACTACATAAATATTCCTTGAATTTTAACATGGTTTCTTGATTATATGTTACTATAACAATGTCATCAACATATAACAACAAATAAATGTTTTTACTTACATGACCTCTGTTCAAGTAATACAGACAGTTATCAGCTGAAGAATTTTTAAAATCTTTTTCTTTCATTATCTTATCAAATCTTTCATACCAGCAACGAGATGATTGTTTTAATCCATACAATGATTTATTTAATTTACAAACCTGATCACTATTTGCTTCAACGCCTTCAGGAATTTGCATGAAAATTTCTTCATGCAATATTCCGTTTAAGAAAGCGCTCTTCACATCCATTTGATGAATTAAAAGATCAAATTGATTTGCAAATGCCAGAAAAAGACGAAAAGTGGAAATTCTTGCTACTGGTGCAAAGATTTCATCATAATCTACTGAGTATTTTTGAGTGAAACCTCGTGCAACCAGTCTAGCCTTGTATTTTGTGGAATTTCCAAATTCATCGTTTTTTATTGTGAATACCCATTTACAAGTTATAATATTTTTCTTTAAAGGTTTTGGTACGATTGTCCAGGTATTATTTATTTTAAGTGATTCCAGCTCGTCCTTTATAGCCAGCTCCCACTGAGTTCGATCATCCCTTTCTTTAATTTCTTGGATATTTTTAGGGACTTCGTAAATAACAACTTGCATACATGCTGTATAGAAATCGAACTCAGTGTCGTCATTTTCTTTGTAACATAGCTGAGGACGATTTTTGAGCCTATCACTTCTTCTTAATTCAGATAGTTTTTGTTTATTATTTTGTGATTTAATTTCAGGTAATAGAGATTTGCTACTTTCAGGAATTTGCACGTTTTCTGTGTTTTCATCACAGTTTTCGTTATTGGTTATCGGGACTTTAGTAGGAGGACTAATCCTTTCAGATAACCGTGGCCGTGAAACCTTGAAATTAGTTTCATCGAAAATAACATCACGTGCCCTCTGAAACTTTCCAGTTTCAGGGTCCCATATTTTGTACCCATTTGGTTCATACCCGACAAGAATTCCTTTGACTGATTTATTGTCAAATTTAGAGTTTCTTGTTTTTGAATGCACATATGCAGTAGAACCAAATACCTTCAAGTAATTTAATCTGGGCTTTTTATTATGCCACAGTTCATACGGGGTTTTTGAACTTTCAACAGCTTTACTGGGCGTTAAATTGATTAAACGAGTTGCTGTCAAAACAGCTTCGCCCCAAAACTGTTTATCTAAATCTGCTGCGTTTACCATTGCACGCGCTTTTTCAGTAATGGTTCGATTCATGCGTTCAGCTACCCCGTTTTGCTGAGGTGTATAGGGTACTGTAAAATGGAACATTATTCCTTTCTCTGAGCAAAATTCTTTGAAATCGTTACTTATATATTCACGTCCATTGTCGCAAAATAAATTAACAATTTTGAAATTAAAATGCGCTTCACTTTTTGCCACAAAGTCTTTAAATACATTTAAAACTTCTGATTTGAACGTTAACAAATATGTGACTATAATGCGTGAAATCATCGATAAAAGTTACAAAGTAATTTTTATTGTCAATGGTGGGTGGTGTAATCGGTCCACACACATCTGTGTGAACAACAAACAAGGGTCTTGTAACTTGAGTCTTGTCTTTAACTTTATTGAATGGAAGTCTCGCTTGCTTTCCAAATATACAAGGTTCACATAATTCGTTTGTAGGCTTAACGTCTTCAAGGTCAGAAACATCTTCAAATAGTTTTTGATGTTTTATTTGATCGAATTTAGAATCGCTTATATGACCAAGACGTTCATGCCATAACTTAAAAGAATTATTAGTTTTACTAACATTTATGTAACTTCCATTTTCAAAGTTTTTATTAATTGTAAATTCGACTCCAAATAAACCATTAAAAGGCTTACCTGATAAAATGGTTTCCCCTTTACCATTTTCAATAGTGACCCCGCTGGTGTCGAAAATGATCTTCATACCCTTTTCTTGTATGCGTCGAACAGACAATAAATTAAATGCAGCATCCGGCGCGTACAAAACGTTTTCCAGAGTTCCTTCCATCCCTAGATTTGTAACCACTTGAATGGGTACCGCGCTTGATCGCTGTAATAGAATGTCCTGATTTTGCTACTAATATTTTCATCGGCGATGGTAAAGTATGACAGCATTCAAACACATCTTCTCTGTTGGTGATATGATCTGTCGCTCCTGAATCCAGCAAGAATAAAATCTCATCACTAAGGGTTGAGCTGGTTGGATGTGGTTGTCCCATCATAAATGCAAAACCATCAGCATGTGCAATATTTGTTTGAACAGGTTTCAGATTTCTTAATCTATCTTCTTGTTGAATCATCCTTTTATAAAAGTAACATTCAGATTTTTCATGATTGTGGCGTCCACAATGTTCACACGTCACCTTTGATAATTTGTATTGAGATTTATAGCCATTTTTGTTAGGTGCCGCAGGATTTGGCTTTTGTTGCTGCCTCTTAAAGAATTTACGGGGCTTCCATTTACCACGTTTTGGTGTTGTCTTACTCCCACTTTGTTCCGGTGTTTGAGAATTTCCAGTGGCATTTAAAACCTTAAGGGTGGTCGTGGATCGTTCTTCCGTTCGCAGTTTGACTTCATGGTCTAAAAGTCGCGTTTTTGCGAAAGCCAGTGTCATTTTATCGTCACCCAATGTTTCCAGCGCAGTTGCGATGCTGTCGTACATACTGGGTAAGGTTAGTAATAGGTGAGATATTTTATCCATCTCGTCAAGTGAGGCACCTGCTGCTATCAAGTCGGCAATTATGGTGTCAAATTTGGTAAAATGCTGTAGCAGGGTAACTTCTCCTTGCAATTTCAAACTCAGTAGTTGCTTACGTAGAGCCAGTTGGGTTGCGAGACTACGCCTTTCATAAATAGCGTCTAAATTTTGAAAGATCTGCTTCGCGGTTATATCTTCTTTGGCAAAACTGAGAAACGAGTCACCCAAATATTCCACGATCACACTTTTTGCAGTAGAATCCTTTTTGCGCCACTCGTCCGAAATATCACTAGGAGGATCACTGTCTACAAAATCTCTCACACTAAGTTCAGAAAGCAACGACTTCACTCGAAATTTCCAAACCGTATATTTTTCCCCGTCAAACGGTTGTATGTTGCGTTTATTGACTCTATTTTCCATTTTTGAATTCTTTCAAACTGTTCACAAAAATTAACCGTTTTTCAAATATATTTATTTGTTTATTCGCGATAAACTGGACCCAGAACCTATCAGGATTAGGGCTTTAAATAAATAAAGTACAGAAATTATAGACGGTTTTAGAACGCTCTTTATTGTACCAAGGCAGAATTGCGACTGACTTTAGTGAAACACAACCCACAGAGAAGTCCTTTCATAGAAATCATATCGTCACGTATCGGTATTT
Organism: Andricus quercusramuli; assembly: GCA_932178445.1. Taxonomy (NCBI): domain Eukaryota; kingdom Metazoa; phylum Arthropoda; class Insecta; order Hymenoptera; family Cynipidae; genus Andricus; species Andricus quercusramuli. Next base: position 431,037 of record CAKNXH010000195.1, read on the forward strand.
TATAAACAAACCTCAATTAAGCAGACCCAGTCTCGAACCAAGCAAAGCCTGCGTTTTAAGTATCAAAAATATAAGACCATCTGTTATTCGCTTTTTGTTCTTTTAAACTAAATCTTCTAACATTGGGCTTCAAATGTCCATTTTCGTATGTTTTTTTGAATTTTGTAAATGATATAACTCCGGTTATTATTATTTGATCGAAAAAGTCATAAGGATAAATTGCTCGTCTTTTTGACTGCTACTGATTATAGTGCATAGGATTTTTAAATCTCGAAAAAAAGTTGTCTACAAAATTTGGAAAATGCTTCGACTTTTTGAACTACCATTAAAAATGACTGGCTAACGAACTTGACACTCATTTTAGGACACTAGAAGAGTATACCAAAGCCTAATTCAATATGTCAATTTTTTCGGAAGTTGTGCTAACAAACTAAAAATCTACAGACAGACATACAAACAGACAGATAAATTCGTAAAAACCTGTTTTTAGGATTCAGGGGTTCTCAAAATGTGGACATTTGACAAAAACGGTGGGAGGGAGGGGGGGGGGGTCAAATTTTTCCCAAATTTATTACCTCCTCATTATAGGATGAGAATGTATGTCCTATTCCTGAAATTAACTAAATGTCAGTTGGAAACTGGACAACGTAGTCCAGTTATCGGAATTTGACGAGGTAAGCATTTTTCTGATTTCTGCCTGAGAGCCAAAGTCAGAGGTTTGCTATCAGTGAAAACGGTGGATTCTATGCTATCCACCATATATGTCAGAACTGCTTCACTGCAAGGTAGACTGCCAGCAGTTTCTGATATTTTTTTATTTTTTTATTTTTGTAGAGGAGGTGAGAATGCATTTACACACTGAGTGTGGGACTCGACCTAAAAACGGTGATACCCACTAGACTCACCTCCTCTTCCCGCACACCCATGTCCTCGGAACCGCTTATCGCATTACTTCAAGGACATGGGGGTAAGGCCACTAAGTCGTGCTTCGACTTCCATCTTGCCTGCCTGACACCCCTGATTTTTACACCGAGGGTGTCCGGCTTCACATTTTGTTTGAGGTTCCTGAGGACCTCCGCATAGCTTGAACCCTCGGCTGGTCTTATCAGGACCGCCTCGGGTCGGCCTCTCTTTAGCTTCTCCTTCTTCGTGGGTGCGGGTGTGGAAGTGATCCCCTCCACATCCCCACCCTTCAGGGTCGAGGACGCCACAATGGTATTCCAGGTCCTCGGCTTCTTCGTCTTTTGTTTTGAGGAGCCAGCCTCTACGGGACTCAGAGTGGGCTCCCTCTCTCGCTTCCGCTGATGGGGAGTGGGAGTTTCCACGGCTTCTTCATTTTGAGTCCCTCTTTGACTCGTGTCTTTTCTCGCCTTCGCCTTTTTGAGGTACTTTTTACCTACCTCCTTTCCGACGTACTTGATCGCATCCTGGTAATAACAATCTATGGACCGCAAGGTCACTCCCAACTGCACCACAACACGCCGCGCCTTTCCTAATCCATCCCTAATGGGCATGAACATGTTGCGTTTGAAGTTGCAGAATTTCTGCATCTCCTCCAGCACATCTTCAAGGTAATCCATGAGTTTCCGACCTTCCTCCATATTCTCGTACGCATCCATGATATCAAGCTTCGCGTCCAGCTCTCCTTCCAACTCCTCACATATACTCTTGTTTAAATTTGTATTGTTCTCCATTAGGCGACCTGGTATCCTAGAGATACCGTTTGGAACACCACACCCCTGGTGCTACGCAGCCTTCGGCACGGTGGATTAACGCCTTGGCTTGGAGGTTTTTCCTTCGGGACCATCCCTGGACCCTTGCCTGCGACTGCTTATTGAGTAGTGTAACCGTATTCAGCAGAAACCCTCGGTACAGGGCTGCAACAGGAAGCGGTCGTGATTTTTTCTCGGTGTGTCCTTCACCCAGTCTGTTCGGTCCGCGGGGCCTATTTTATTTCAGCCCTACCCTCTGTTTCCAGCGAGCATTCCCCTATCCGCCACCCGGGGACGCGCCACGTATGGGTTAGAGACTCCCACTGTGGCAGTTTCTGATCTTAGGCTCCATATTTTTGTTGCACTGGACTCAGATTTTTTAAACAAATTCAAGAGGTTGCCAATCTTTTTCAATTTTCTTTTCATGTAAATTGTGTGCGAAATATTCCAGGTGGAGTACAGGATATCGACCAGGTAGAGTTCTATCATTTAATACATCGACGCTCGCGATGGGCGACTAACAGACCGGATGTAGTTTCGATATGAAGGGAAACCTCGTGTGTTAAATTCACGGGAGACCCTTCTGGGCGTAGGTTTTTCGGAAACTGAGATAGCAGTTCGTGGATAGGCAATTCGTCGAAGATAGTTTTTACACTGTCCATAGGACCTTTTACTACGGTACCTGTCGATTTTGAGAGTGTGGTACCTTCAGTAAGACGAGTGTTACGAACGTCAGTAGATAACTTGAGCCATAGCGCGGCCTGTGATTGGTCGATAGGCGGGGCGTAAAATTGGAGGGGAGGTATAGGAGAGGGGCGTGGCCTAATTACAAAATGGCGGTTATTAGATTATTAGTAGTCATTGGAGGGTGGGGTCTAATTACAAAATGGTAGGAGGGGGCCCCACAACCTTCCTGTGTGAATCTGCGATGTTTCATGAATGAAAACCTTCCACCTCAAAAAATGTAGGGGGTCCCACCCCCTCCCTGTTAGTCTAAGAGTAGAGGACAATCTGGAGAATGAGACAACTAATTACAGCGAAAATTAATGATCCTAATCTTATTTTCTATTCAGTTTGGAAAAGAGTGTTAAAATAACAACAAAGCTATAATCACTTAAAGGTAGGTATAATATTTAATTCCCTAATTAAAATTAAAAATCATCATAAACTATTTTAAGTGACAGATAGTAAATATACACATTTTTAAATTATATTTCCATATCTGTTTTTATTAAATTTCCAGCAAAATACATTTAATTATGTAAGTGTAGAAAAAGTGAGTTCAACCTCGCCAACAATGTATGAAATTAAGATGGTTGTCAGTTTCATGAAAACGATTTCAAAATACAATTTGAAGAATTGTTTCTCAAATTTTGTTTGTACCTAATTTTTGAAGTATGCATTTTAAATCTAATTATTTGGCGGCTGAATTTCTCATTCGGCGAGTTTATATTTTTAGAGCTTAAATAATTTCACAATCACTTAAATTAGGAAATCTTTACATGCTTCTACATTTTTTAACAATCTTTGTATTCTTCCCAAGCGTTTATCGACACTCACAATAAAATTTCTCAATCCTTCCAAACTAGACATCTGAAGAATTATTTCGGGAGAATATACCTTTTTCTTTTTCGCATCAACCTGGCCCTGCTGTGCGTCATTGTTTTTCTAGTCACTGTAATCCTTGCCGTATCTTAAAATTTTTGCCTTCTTGCCGTGAGCGATCGTACACACCAGCGTGTATTTGCTCAATCCAATGGTCCGGAGGTATGAAGGCGAATTTCCGAAACAGAAGTGTGATTCTATTATATCAATATGTTGTTGGAGATTTGACTAAGTAGCAGAGTCGAAGGTGATACCGTTACCTGAATTGTTCATAATTTTAATGACTGGTTGAAATTTCCCACGTGATTGAACTTCCAGTACAAATAAAATCTTCTTGAAAAATGAATGATTAACTCCGTAAAGTGTAGGCAGAATCATTTGTTGCGTGTTTCTCCCCGTGAAGTTTGTAGATATCATAACCAAGCGCCTAAGAGCAACTTTAGTAAGTACTTGCTTGAGAGATGATGACTTCAGTTAGATCCTTTTTATGTTTGATGTTTTAGGAATAGTTTAATCAGCCTGAGTTTCGGACAAGACTTCGATAGTTTGAGTTGCCGTGGACTTTGAAAAATCGAAGACCGGCGAGGATTCTACCTCTACTGAATCAGTGTTAACTTGCGACATAGTGGCTTGTTTAGATCTAAGAACTCAACTGATTCAACGTGGTGCCATGCGTCGTTTTATGTATATAAAATATATGAGGAGTGGGGGAGTGCATTGTTTGGTGGGAGGGAAGAGCCACATGCTATGAGCGTGGGAATAACCGTTATGCCACGCATGTGAATAAAACCGTTATTTTCCAACAGGCAAACGAAGGACAGAAGACGCGTTTCCTAGAAATCACACAAAAGAATACGTGCTTCATATAAATCATACAAAAGAATCGTATTTCCTAAAAATTACACAGAAAAACACGTATTTCTTACAAATGGCACAAAAGAATCCCTATGTCACGTAATTTACACAAAAGAACACATGTTTTCCACAAATCACACAAACGGGTTTAGTGGGGGTGATTTTGGTATCAACCGGGTTTTCAGGTGTAAGGGAATAAGTGGCGGTATCGGCTAGCCATCCGCTAACTGTGAAAACTGTCTCCTATTATCTGCAGGTTTATGTTTATGTATTTTATATAAACCAATTTTTCAAGTGCACAGCAAGATTCGAAATGAGAGGAACGGAAACATTAATCAAAACAAAAAATTTTCAAGGAAAGGCGTTACGACATAAGCTAATTTTTTTCATCTATCATAGAATGTTGCCTACTTTCTGTGAAAGTATTGTTCCACTGCTTAGGCAAAATTCACAACTTAAAATAATTTTCAAAAAAATTTACCATTGCCATATTTGTCTTAACCTACCGAAGTAAAACTTATTCAATGTTGCATTTCCATTAATTAATTATCTATACACTGTTCAAGGTATTTAAAAACATTTTCTCCAGAAAAACTACTTTTAAGGATAATTTTTACCAGAGAAACGATTTCTATTTCGTTTATTCGCATCAAAAAAATTGTCTACACTCTCTAGAATTATTTTTCTGCGTCGACAAAAATTGTTATTTGTGTAATGTATTCTTCAATATCAATTTAAATAAATTTTTTTCTAATTCAAACAAATTTTGTATGCAGGATAATACAAAAAATGTTTGAAAACTGTCTGCAGGGAAATAAAAAAAAATAATTCTGATCAGAAATATTTTACTCTGAACACTTTATCATTAAAGAAGAAATTTTCCTAGGTCATTTATAAATCTAATAAATAAGCCTGAAATTAATCTTCAACACTCTCCTTGTCCGAGGTAAAAATTTTAAAAATGAAATTTTTTTGTGTGTAGATATACTGATCCTCCCATTTGAAGAAAGTACTATTGACATGTGTGCACTAAGGAGGGAGGGTGCTGACAATGCTTGAACCGCTTCGTTGCGGTTTATTTTGTATAAACCGGTTTTTCAGGTATGAAACAAGTTTCAACCTGCTGGAAATGGAAACATTAATCGAAGCAAAAAAAAAAATTTTTAAGGGAAGGCATTACCACAAAAGCTATTTTTCTTTTCATCTGAATAATGTTCAGATTCAATGTCTAGAAAAATGTATGCCAAAAAATGTAATATAATTAAGGGAGAACCTGTTTCCGAACAAAGTTCTAAAAAATAAGACAAACTTCAGTGAAATTTTCAGAAGAAATTCAAAAATAATTTTCTAAACAAATTTTGCAAGCAATTAAAAAAAAAATTTCTGTTTTTACCAAGTATTTTTTTTTAATGAAAAAAATTCTCACATTTTTTACATATTTTTTTTTAACTGGCTACCGTTACTTCATTGTCCGTAATACTAGCCCGAGCGCTATAGTTGATGTCGGCTTGACAGAAAATTCAGACATTAATCAAAGGAAATATCGTTTTAAGGGAAGGCTCACCACAAATGCTAATTTTCTTTTATCCGAATATTGTTCTATGAAAACGTATGCCAAAAATTGAATATAATCTATGGAAAACCCGTTTTAGAACAAAATTCCTAAAAATAAAACTTCAATGTATGTATGTATGTATATTTAATCTGTCCCTTTTACGGGTTTGAGGACCTCCGCTCCCTGTACACATATTTACATGCCATCTTCAGTCTAACTTAACAACTGCTTATATTCTAATGTTTCGCCTTATTTAAAATAACAATAATATTAATACTATCAGTTCTCAAACTTCTAAAATTAAGCGATCTTCCCAGGGCTTCCATTTCCTGACACCATCAAATACATTTTCAACGATTTTAAAATTTTTAATTTTTCCTAGTTACTTTCCTTGTTAGGATTAATCGTTTGGCTCCGCCCTGTTACTTTTCTTTCATCCATACTCAACTCATCTTCCTCTCCTGTGCACCTCTCTAGTACATGTGCTCATGACTCCATTTCGTATCCACATACTCTACACAGATTTTCCTATTCATTCATCCAATATCTACAAGCTCTCACTCCTTCCCCCATTCATAACCGTACCAACCCTACTTCATTTATCTTCCTTTTTTATTTTTTGCAAATATTCTGGTTCCGTCAACTCTTTGACCATCATGTACCATCTATTGTACCTTGAGTTCATAATATTTCTCCACCTCTCTTCTCCTTGTCTTACTAATAACTCTAACTCTATGTCCTGCCACTCCAGCACCCCTTCTCGTATATCACAAAACCTCCTCATTCTTTTCCCTTCTTCCTCCCATTTCGAATTTCCCCAATTGCCTCTCGTTTCCTTGTTTCGAATTTCGCCCAAGCATACTTGTGCTATTCTGCTCCCCTCTCCCCTTTTCAGCTTCTCTTCAAACCTCCAGGCTCTCTTCATTTGTCCAGTTACCATTTTTTTCCTTCCTAGTTCTTCCCTTAACATGTATCCTAGGCAACTCCAACTAACCCCGACTACCCATGTGAGAAATCTCTCATGAATGCTTTCCACTTTCCTATGTGCCTTCCATCCCCAGACCTCCACTCCATAACACAGCACCGCCCAAGTCAACACATCAAACAACTAAACACTCATTCACCAATCGTCATTGAACCTGCTGTTTCCTATACCCCATACTTGGCCCATTAATTTACTCGCAAATTCGATTTTTTTCCTCACCTGCACCTCGTTTCTCCCTCCTGCCTCAAACCAAAAACCTAAGTAACAGAACTCCTTCACACTTGCCACTGTTTGTGCTTTCATCTTCCAAACGTAACCTATTTTGGTCTTTCTACTTCTGAAGCACATCACCTTGGTCTTCCCTACGTTCACCGTCAGTTCTTTTGATCCCACATACTCTTCGAAAATTCCCATCATTAGATCCATCCCCTTCTCATCGTCTGCTAACAGAACGTCGTCCGCGTATGCTAGAGAGTATAGTTTACTATTACCCAAAATCCTCCCCCCTTTTCCTTTATCCTTTAGCTTCTCCTCAAAGTCTGCCAGCAGCATATTAAAGAGTAGCCGACTCAACGGGCACCCTTGCCCGTTAAAATAATTTTTCTAAATAAATTTTGCAAGCAATTTAAAAAAACATTTTTTCGGTTTTTACCTAATGTGTTTTTTTGTTGTAAAAAATTCTTGCATTTTTTAAATCTTTTTTTGAACTGTATACCATTACGGAATTTTTCATGATACTTCCCCTAGAGCTATACTTGTTCAGTTAGTTTCACAGAAAATTTCGACATTAATCAAAGCTATAAAAAAAATTGAAGGGAAGGTTTTTTCACAAAAGTTCATTTTTTTCATCCGAATAATGTTCAGAATAAATTTCTATAAAAACTTATTCAAATAAATTAAATATAAACAAAGCTCCGAAAATAGGGCAACATTCAATACAATTTTTAGTAGAAATTCTGTTCTACGTAATAGTTTTTTCTAGTGTTAACAATTTTTAAATGTTTTAAGACTTTTTTCGAACTGTCTACCATTATAAAATTTTCCGTAATACTAACCCTAGTGCTATATACTTGACCGGTTATTTTTACAGAAAATTCCGGGATACTAATCAATGTCATCTTTTCTTATATTTCATTTTCTTAGTATCAAAAATATTATGGAAAATAATATAGAAAAATTTCAATAGCTTTTAAAATATTAAAACAAATAAACTTTGCATGTTGTTTCTTTATAATTTTTTCAACGCTTTTATTATATAATTATTATGATATATTATATCAGGCTATATATATATATCATAATATATATTTTTTGTTATCATATAATCAGCTGAAAGCGTATGGAAGTATCGGACCCCTCTGTTCTTTAATACTTTAATGGTCCTTTTTAAAAAATAAATAGCAAGACATTCTGAAATTCTCATGGAACCAGTGCATTGTGTCCTTCTGTCATTTCTCAGATAAAAAATCGTAACGAATAAGGTGAAGTAAGTTGAGGTTTTGATAAGTTTGGATAGGAATTTTAATTTCATTCATCTCATCTTTAGAATAGGCAACATTTTTAAAATTTCACAGACCATTACAAAACATTTCAGTGAAACTATATTCTCAGTTTGAAAAATGTGTAAGAAAATGTTTTTATCCTCATAATACTGTACAACTTATCACGTTATCTGTTATTAAGGTGATAAATATTGTAAGAAGACTTTCGAAAGTTACCGAAAGCTGCCATGAATTTCCTAAATATACGGGAAATTTTGGTTTATTCATGTATGTTCAAATTTTTGTTCATTTATATAAATGGTAACTTTTAGAAACTTTTTTACGCTCATTTAGATTCAGCAGGGCCGAAATAGGATAGAAAATTAGCCCAGGAAAAATGATTGAGAATCGGGAAGCAGCCCAATCCTATCCTACTTTCCAGATTCACACATTAGCACTTCGGGCCAGAGGCTCAGTGTAGTTGAGCTCTCGGATTCAATAACTCGCACGACGCTCGAAACGAGTTTTAGGATTGGTTCCCGGGTCTCGCAATCAATGGAAATTTTAAAATCCGGAAATTTCATCTATTTTTTTTCTATACATTTATAAGACTCAGCAAGACGGAGTTTTTTTATATTTACATTTTTTTGTGTCCGAAGATAAGTTTTGATAACAAAAGTTATCCTAAAACTTTTTCCCCGAAAATCAATAAGTGATTACAACATAAATCGTCATAACTTGGCAAAATAGTATTGAAACTGTTTAAAATTTGGAACACACATAAGGTACACGCATGGTATGCCTGAAAAGCAATACTAAATTTGAGAACGATCTTTTATTTAATAATATTCAATTGCAAATTGCTGTATGCTACTTTGTAACATACTATGTGACGTCGTAACGATTACACAGTGTACACTGAGCCTCCTCAGGCAGCGAATCCGCTGTTAGGCTTCCGTTGAGCGTCGTGTACTGTTTTGCAAAGTACATATTTCCACTAATTTTTAATTAATGTATCTAAAACTTTCCAGAAATCTTCTTTCAACTATATAGAACAACTTTCTCGCTGGAAGCTGTTTCAAATATGAAATTCCCTCGATAATTTTTTTCTACGAAACTATAAAAATGTGGTTATCGATCTGCTTGAATTTTCAATCCCTAGAGTATACTTTACATGTGCACCAAATTTCAAACAGTTTCAATGAAATTTGGCTGAGTTATGACGGTTTATGTTTTAATCATATATTGATTTTCAGCCAATTTTTTTCAGTTTTTAATTTTCATTCTTGAGAATAATCATCAGACAAAAAGAAAATTGAAAATAGAATAAGGTACTCATCGTCTTAACTAGTGCAACGCTTCGAAACGTACTTCCGTAGCAAAACTGGTGCTGTGTAAACAATCTCCTTAATTTTTAGAAACAAAATGTTGCTATAAGTTTAAGAACATAATATTAATTCCCCATGAAAGTGAGGCTGTCTGAATATGAGAAGCAACATTTATTTTTGTTGTATTTTTAGCTTTGAATGAAGTAATTTGCTAGTATCGATATACTGATATATTATACAACTATACCAGAATATAATTTGTGAAGTAGGGAAGCTGGTTGACCTAAATTACAAGATTTATTAAATAATTAGTGTCAAAATTATTCTGACACTTGAAATACATTAATATGAAAGTTTGAAGTCTAATTTTTACAGGTTTTACCAAAGAAAACAGTTCAAAAAATAAAAAAATAAACAACATGCAAAGTTTATTTGACTTAATATTTCGAAAGCTATTGAAAATTTTTAGAATTATTCTTCACAATATTTTTGATTATTAGAAGATGGAATATAAGAAAAGATGGCATTGTTAGTATCCCGGAATTTTCTGCAAAAATAACCGGTCAAGTATATATCACTAGGGCTAGTATTACGGAAAATTTCATAATGATAGACAGTTCGAAAAAAGATTCAAAAACTGTTAACAATTGAAAAAAGTATTAGGCAGAACAGAATTTCAACTAAACACTTTATTGAATTTTGTCTTATTTTTTGGAGCTAAAATCGTTTCTCTGCTAAAAATTACCCTCAAAAGTAATTTTTCTGCACGGAAAAAATTTGTTCATTAAAATTTACCCAATTAGTTAGGTAAATGGAGGACATTACTGCATTTAGACAAAGTTTACAATTATTTTAGGATTTATTACAAAACAGAACTATAAATAATACAAAAGAGTTATGTAAAATCTCAAATCCAAAAGTGAAAATTCTGATATGTAATAATTAATATAAGAGTTGTATTATTTGAATACCAGTATATTATAAAATAACGCGAAGTATTGTAAATTTTTATCAAATGAATGATATAAAGTTTACTTTTGTCTGATATTAAAGATTCACTTAGAAGAAAGTATAGATTGCAGAATTTTTAAAGAGATTCTCACTTCCATTAGGAGAGGAATTACACAACAGTGAGGTAAAATGAGAGTCGCTAGGGACGTCAACATTCTCAGTAATTTAACAATAATTTTAATTTTCCACCAAAAGAAAGAATTGTAAGTAAGTGGAAAAAGTTGTCATTCATATTGAATTCACTGGAGGAATTTCCTCGCTATAATAAGGAAACTTCTGTAAATCATGTACATTGTACAACGTTCTCAAATAATATAAGATTTTCTGTAAAATCTATTAAAAAATGTTGGAAAATGAACCGAGTTCTTTTTCTAAAGAAAGGGTAATTAATGCGCGCATAGCACGCATACTTTTCTATTATTATTAAAAAGCAGACCATGCAAAAGTTTAAAGTATTGAAAATTAAATAATTTAAAGTTTCAAGGTTAGACAATTTCAAATAAAAAATTATTCAATGTTTTTATTTACTTCCTAAAAATGTATAAGCCCCCTGATTAATAAAATGTTACAATAACAAATTTCGATGAAACGGGGACCAGATATTTTTTGGTACGGGCCTGGCGTACTTGTACTTTAATTTTATAGCCGAGATTTTTTTCTCGATATTCTAACTGGTAGGTTAGCCGTGAGGTTTAGTTATTAGCCATAGCGTTAACCGTAGCTTAGGTGGTTCGAAACCCGTCACAGCGTTTGCGATTTTTAATAGCGTTAATATCGTTAGAAGCGTGCGACTATATCGTATGTAATGTATTGTAATTTAATGTAATTGTTGAAGTTAAATTGTGTATATGTACCAGCAATATACTTATGAATTGTATGATATGTATAAGCATGTGTTTGTTAGTAGTGGATGACCTTCCACAGAATCAGTTTGTAGCAAGAATGTTTTTTTTTGCTGGCGCACGAAATTTTACATGACTGGGATGTAGAATTCACATATTTAGAGAGGTAGACTTTGTTTCCACAGATTGAAACTGTACCTAACAGTTCGACTCATTTTACCTAACTGGTAGGTAATCGACATCTCATTTTACCCAACTGTCAGGTAATCTCTAATATCTTGTTGTATTATTTCTTACTAAATCGCGAATTAAATTTCAATGAATTTATATTAATAATTCATATTTTCACATCAAATATTACCCTATTTCATTTTACATGACTGAAAGTGAAATTTTAATATAATGCTGTAATGTCCTCCGTTTACCGAACTAAGTTATGCAAAATTTAACACACAAATTTTCTCCGTGTGGAGAAAATGTTTCGAAATACCTCGAACGGTGTATAGAGTACTAATGTTAATGCAACATTGTTTGAATAACTTTTATTTCGGCAAGTTAAGACAAATATGACAATGGAAAATTTGTTCGAAAATTATTTTAAGTTCTGAATTTTGCCTAAGCAGTGAAACAATAATTTCACAGAAACTAGATAAAATTTTATGACACATGGAAAAAATTACATTTTGTGGTCACTTTTTTCCTTGAAATTTGTTGTTTTGATTAATGTTACGTTTCTATCATTTTGGATCCTGCTGTGCACTTGAAAAATTGTTAATACATCAACATAAACTTGCAGATAATAGGAAACTGTTTTCACAGTTAGCGGATAGCTATCGGATACCGCCACTTATTCCTTTACACCTGAAAAATCGGTTCATACCAAATACACCCCCACTAAACACGTTTGTGTGACTTATGGAAAACATGTGTTCTTTTGTATAAATAACGTGACATAGGGATTCTTTTGTGCGATTTGCAAGAAATACGTGTTCGTCTGTGTAATTTCAAGGAAATACGGTTCTTTTGTATGATTTATATGAAGCACGTATTCTTTTGTGTGAATTCTAGGAAACGCATACTCCTATCCTTCGTTTGCCTGTTGAAAACAACGGTTTTATTCACATGCGTGGCATAACGGTGATTCGCACGCTCACAACATATGGCCCATCCCTCCCACCAAACAATGCACTCCCCCACTCCTCATATATTTTACATACATAAACCGATGCAGGGCACCACGTTGAATCAGTTGAGTTCTTATATCTAAAGGAGCCACTATGTCGCAAGTTAACACTGACCTCACCGGTCTTCGATTTTTCGAAGTCCACGGTAACTAGAGGTTTAATCACATGGGAAATTTCAACCAGTCATTAAAATTATTAAAAAATTCAGGAAACGGTATCACCTTCGACTCTGCTACTCAGACAAAACTCCAACAACATATTGATATAGTAGAATCACACTTCTGCTTCGGAAATTCACCTACATACCTCCAGACCATTGAAATGAGCAAATACGCTCTAGTGTGTACAACCGCACAGCAGGGCTAGGTGGCTATGGACCTCTTCACTAGAACCTGACAGGGCCCCCTCAGCTTTTTCTAAACCAGATATTCTGATAGGAGCCCTATCATAACTCAACTTCAAATAGGGAAAGATGGGGAAATCTCTGCACCATTACTTCCATCCATTCATTAAAATTTATTCTAATTAAACTACTATAAACGGTATATTAATTAGTCACAGATGGTTCTATGTGAAAAAATAAATCAATCGATTACATAGTTTTGTGAATTAGTAAATTTTTTGATAAATTCAAATCTAACTCCACAGTATGATTATTCATCACTTTCTCCTGAAGACGCGGTATATATTCACCGTATTTATTATATTAGTGCAAAGTTTCATCGACCATGCATCCAGTTAAGGAAATTGGATTGAAGGCAGCTTTATTTTCAAACTAAAGCCTGAAATATCCTTTCTAAAATGAAACCGAGATCATATTAAAATATTTACTAGTTTTTGAATTATCGTAAAAAAGGTGGAAGCATGCGTAAGAAGAAAATTGATCAGCCGAGCGGCAGTCGATTTTTTGTCAACGTATGGGAAATAAAAAACAAAGGACTGCTCGCCTGTTCTAAATTGTTCTACGATAGGGGGTAAAAATAAGTAATAATCACTGCTTGACACTTTGGAGGACAAAAAAGGATCTTTATTTTAAAGAAACCGAAGGAAAACAACAAAAACTATCTTATCTCAACCGTCGCCGTAAATCATCTGACGCTACTCACTCACACGTCACGCCACCTCGAGTTCTTTTCTTAAACTAATATCAACACGCGGGAGTTTTCAAACAAGAACACATCTCCAACATCCTCCCACCTTGAGGCTTTGACTCGACACTTCACGAAACACGTCACCAGCTCTTGGACTATTTAGAAATAACAGCTCGCACAGTTTTTCGCATTGACAGTATCCAGTACTTTTCTCTTAATTGACACATTACAGTTTGCACACCAGCATGACACATGTTCTCGTGAGTATCACGGATTAACAATTCGACGACTTTGTGTTTATGGTCTAACAATATAGGGTACAAAAAAGGAAAACTGTCATTACGTTCAATGATTTTTGTTTTCAAGCGCAATAGACCATCTTCGCACACAAAAACTTGTAACGATGATAACTTTGGATCGTTCTTTGGCAAAAACATTTCTCTTTGTAGACAGATCAATCTTGAGTTTGAAATCTTTGAACCGTAGCATAATAGCAAAAAATCTAATCATCTTGTGATATGAAGAAAATTTAAATAAATCCCACCCTCTTAATTCGAAACTACCTTTCGACATTATGCCCTTCGACTCGGATATAAAAACATTCAGTTCTTCTGAAGATCTAACACTAGTAGTGCAATTATCTGCATAAAATGATTTCGACAATCTTTCAATAATATCCCTTGACCAGCGCTCAGGAGACTGTTCGGAAATTGCGTGTGGTGCTTTCGAAAAATGGAAATCTAAGACCGCTCCCAATAAAAAAGGGCTGCATGTAAGACCGAACACTACCCGTTTGTGACGAAAAGTTCTAATTCTTCCGTCTACTGGCCACAGGAATCGTAAAAAATTCTGATCTTTTGGATTCGCTTCAATTTGTAACAACGCTTTACGAATATCTGCTATTACACCGGTCTCATGTTCGCAGAATCTCAGCAACGTTGCTGGTATCAGCTCAATCAGATTAGGACCTTTTTCGAGACACTGGTTCAGAAAGGGAAAACGTTTTTCACTCGAGGAAGCATCGAACACAGGTCTTATTTTGGTAGTACTCTCTGGCTTAGCTATATGACGGTGAGGTAAGTAATGAGAGAAAGAATCTGAATCGTTTTCCGGTACTAGCTCTATGATACCTTCCTCCTGCCACTCACTAAATACTTTACCATATTCGTCATAAAGTCCGTCATTTTCTAATTTTTTCACCGTATTCTCTAATCTCTTTTTAGCTAAATCAAAATTACGTGATACTGGCGCATGATCTCCGATCCATGGCAAATCTACCGAATAGCGATTATTTTCATTCAAGGAAACAGTATCTTCACGTTCAACCGTTTGAGTTTTACCCATAATTGTCCAACCCATTTTGGTTTCTATAGCAGTAAGGCCATTTGACAAATCATACTTTCTTCCTGAAATTAGTCTACCTGCTATATCTGCCCCAATAAGCAGGTCAATCGTACATTTCTAAATTATCAGTATTCTGATCTGAATCGCAAAGAGAAATGCCTTTACCTTTCAATTCTTTGAACCAATCCGCTTTCCTTATATTCGGAATATCTTGACAAATAACAGGCTGTTCTAAAACTTGAAAATTACATGCATAATCTCCCTTTACACTTTTCATACGGGCTAGATAAGTATTGTGCGACTGACTTTCTGTTTTTACGCCACCAAACAGTGAGTGTACTACTTCTTTATCCCCGATAGGTTCATAATTTTAAAATCTAGCTAAACTGGGCCGAATATAAGATCTATGAGCACCACCGTCGATTACTGCTCGCACAACTTTTTCTTGAGAATCTGAATATAAAACAACCCGCAAGGTTTGTAAATAAACATCCGGAAGATCAAAGTCGAAGCTTGCCAGATTTTGTTCTTTTATTTTTGTATCGGTCTTACGAGGAACTGCCTCACTGTTTGTATTATCAAGGGTCGGACAAACAAGTATTGAATGGCGATTATCGCACCAAGCACAAGTTATCTTTACTTTACAAAACCTTGATTGATGTCCGCGTTTCAAGCATCTAAAACAACAACGATTTTGCTTAATCAAATCTTTTCTCACTTCGCACGACAATTTCTTGGCATTCTCGCACGCCGAATTTTCATGACTATCATCGCAAAATATACATTTTCTACGCTTTTCCACACTCGAAAAAAAGCTCTCGCTGTCGGTAATTCATGAGTATATTCAACCTTACCTTTGGTTTCTTTTGTAGTCTTTCGTTTCTTACTTTCTGTTTGGGCTGCGAAACCTTTGATTGCCATGAGGATCCTTTCTTCATTTTCCACCTCAGATTTCAAAAAATCGAGTAACCTTGATAACCGATCCGTGGATACTGCTCCCTATGCTGCTACGTCGCTGCTTGTCATAGAACGCTGCCATGTTCTCAGAATCTCCTCCGGTAGTGATGACTCAACCAATGGATACGAAATCGTCGCACAATTGTCTCGTCGCTCGAATATGCGCCGATATTTTATCGTATATGCCCGGGACACTCACATTTTTTCCATTATTTGTGCGTTTTGCAAAACCAACGGAAGAAGCTCGCGCGTATAGTACTCCACCAACAAGTCGTCTCGTCCGAAACGATTCTTCAAACTGCTAAACGCCTCTTCGTAGTTTTCCGCTGTTGTCGGATAACCTTCAACTATGTTCTTAGCCTTCGAGCCTTTTTCCGTGGCTTGTTTCAGATACTCGAGTTTATCTTCCGGCGAAATATTTCTGTCTTCGCGAATTTTCCGGAAATGCGATCATAACTGTAGCCAATTGCTGACACTGCCACTGAACTTCGGAATTTCTAGTGTAGGACGCTTGAACGGTTTTTCAGGACGCGCGTCTATTCGTCTTGAAGTTGCTACTTGCTCGCTTGGACCATCTTCTTGCTCTGTTAGTTGTAGTTTAGCCATTAGAAAATTTCGTTTGTACTCTTCGTGAGTCTCGATCTCGGCTTCTACTTCTTCCTCACTTGTATCTGATGTGAGCAATGCTTCAACGAATTTTGTGTTACATTCGACGCCTGTCCGCTTGTGTAAAATTTGGCCGTCACATTTTTCACGTAAACTATTTAGGGATTTTGTGAATAACGCACGTTGCACTTTTCTAGCCTTTTTCAAGGACTCCATTTTTGGAGCTAAAACACAAAACGTTTCTCCAAAAAAAACAGCGTCACTTCAAGTCACTTATATCACCCACTACCGCCCTGTCACGGTCGCCGGAAATGTTCTTAATTGTTCTACGATAGGGGGTGAAAATAAGTAATAATCACTGCCCGACACTTTGGAGGACATTAGAAGATCTTTATTTTGAAGAAACCGAAGGAAAATACGCTCACAACAAAACAAAAAGTCCTTTTCTTAAAATAATATCAACACGCGGGAGTATTCAAATAAGAACACATTTCCAACATCGCCATTTGACCGACGCTTTTCGTCTTTGGTACGCTCCCATATTTTGTATGATAATTCGAGAACCAGTAAATATTTTATTATGATCTTGGTCTCATTTCGAAACAAAAATTTCAGATTTTAACTTAGCCAAATTTTAATATTTTTCATTTACTTCCCTAAAGCATGCAGAGCGTGGAAGTTGAGAATAGAAAATTCATCAAAAACGGAAAATAGTTGGGTCATTTTTACATGCTATCTCCTATTGTTCGCAATTACTTCAAATAGGTTTAATCTATGCTGAATTTGATAAGCTTTCTAACGTGTTTGACTAAATGTTCGTTACTCAATTTTTCGCACAGTTAGTCCTTTTCAAAGATAAACCTAGAAGGAATCAGTATTATCATCGGAGTTGGTAACGATCGATCATGTGTGGATATCTTTCACAACTGTGAAACTGGAAATTAACAATATCGATCAAACCCTGTAAGAAGGAGAGCATTAAAAGGCATTGAAATAAATCGGTCCAACAAAGCACACTGAATGCGGGATTTGGGATTCCTGTAAATTATTGTGAATACCAAACGCTTCAATTTGAAAAATAGTAAAAATGAAGAAAAATATATGCATTTTGAAATTTGTATTGATAAAACACGTAAGAAAAAGATTCAATGAGAAACAGTTTTTTTAAATTTTCCTACAGGTGGGACTATATTGGAATTGGAACTTTAAACATTTTATGTCGCAGAAGGCATTTAAATTGTTCGGTCAATAAACAGCGTTGAATGGCATTGGTTTTATTTGACATCCCCACCGTAAAGGGCACTGCATGGCATTTAACTTCTTCGGTCATTTAATGGCATTCGAATGCATTGCTTATATTCGATATATACGGTCGGAAAAAACATTGAATGGCATTCAACTTATTTGGTAATTCAATACATTTGAACGGCATTGGTTCCATTATATGCCTTTGATCGCTGAAGGCATTGCATGGCATTAAACTGATTCTGTCATTCAAGTGCATTCAATGCCATTAAATCAACGGCATCACAAAGAAGCCACTTCAATGCCATAATTTTTTTGTGTGATTCAAAATGATTTGACTGAAAAATGTCTGATGCCATGAAGCGCATTCGGACAAAAACGGAATTTGTTTGGATTTATAGGCATTGAAGTGTACGATTTTTTCAATGCCATATAATCTACTTCAATGCTCTCCTTTTTACAGGGAAGTTAACTCTCCAATAAGAGAAATTCCTAATATCTTTTCAGACTAGATGGAGTTTGAATGTTTAAATTAAAATTTTATTTTCCGAAAAAAGATCTTTCTCCATCAAGACAAGCCTGTTTTCAAACCGATTTTCGTATGTGGGCGCACAATTTTGACCGATTGTGTAAATCAATGCACACTGGAACTTGGAATTATGGCGTCTGAGTTTATGTCTTTCCGAGAACTGCTGGCCTCGTGTGGCCTCGGAATATGGCGATGTGCGGAGCAAGGGAGGCGGTGCTACTCAAACGTTACGGCATCTCTGGAAATCCAACGGACGGCGTTCATGCAGCCCTCACTGTTTACGTTCGAAGTGTGAATTTATGTCCAAAACAATGCCCGAAATCGGTCATAATTTCAAGTTTTAGTGTATTTCCAATTCATCAAAACTAGTTTGAGGATATGATGAAATTTTCGGAAGAGAAATGTTTAGTGCGTTTGGTAAAAGCACGCAAGTTGTACTTTGGTCTACATTTGAAAAAATCACGTTTTTAACTCTTCTTTTCTCAGGGGATGCGATTGCAAATTTATTTCGCCCTTAAAAAATTACAGAATCTCTGTACTTTTTTGGGTTCTATATAAGTGTGGTAAAGATATCTTATATATTGCCTAAAATGTTCCATATTTAGTGTTCAAAATCATTTATATTACAGATAATAATTCACGGTAACGATTTTTTTAAAACATTTCTTTCTTCAATTATAAACGTTACGTTTTCACACAGACAATTTAGATTAATGGAAATTAGTATGTTTTTAAGGATAATTTCATATACAATATATTTTTATTTATTCAGTGACAATATAATATGAGAAAAGATTCCAGCGATATTTTTTACGTAGATTATAATTAAACGAGACGACTTTTTATCCACAATCTAAGAGAATTACTATAAAATAAATGAGTAAATCATCCAATCAATAACACAATTAATATAATTAACATCTGGTTATCCAAAAAGTGATGGACATGGAATATTTTGAATCTAAAATTTAAATAATTTTTGACTCTTCTAAAATTTTGAGTATCTGAAAACCGCAAGTACTCTTGCGATAAATAATAAACTAATTTGAAAACACAGACACGTTCTTTTATAAATAAATTATTTTCGAAGTTTGGATCTTTTTAGTACACATAAACATCAAGAATTAACATGAGACCACATCACATTATGACATCTATCCACTTATTGGTTTGAATATTGGAATGAAATAAGCGTATTCGAACACTGAGAAACCCTTGTTTGTATTTCTTGTTAAAAATCACACTAGATTTCACTATCTGAACTTTGCAATGAGAGGCAAAAAGCAAATTTTAATAATATTTACTAACCTCAATAGTAACTCGTAGCTACTTAAAGAATTATAAAATATATTGGAATAAAAGTTAAAACAATTGCATTTATTGTAAAAGACATTTGAAGTATTTATTAACCTCTGTAGTAAAACTGCAAGTCTGCACTATTTACTAATTTTGGTAGGAGAAAATAGTAAATTTGTTGGATTAATATCTGTAGAAGATAACAGTATTTACGAAGTGCTGTAGTAAAATGATGCGCAGGGACCGTGCGCACCGAATTACTAACTGGTTAGCAAAATCTGCTACAGTGGGAATTGTAAAAAAAATAAATACGTGTTGCTAACTTTCACACAAGCCTACCTACACACATGTTCTACATTTAGCGCATAATTCACATTTATTTAAATTAAGAATTGACAACATTAGAAATTACATATATGTATATATTCTTAAAAGATAGTATTTTATATTATAAAGCTGAAACAGAAAAATCGGGTTAGAAGAAAACGAAGGCTGGCGGGAATCGAACACGCGTCTCCGGGACAGCAGTCGGGCGATGATCCATCTACCTATAAGACATTGTGGGACTCAGAATGAAAACTTCCATATGACCTAAATGATAGAAAGTTTATTGGTTCTAATTCATTTAATCCTTAATTGATTAATATTCATGATATTTTTATAATTTTAAACAACAAAATTTTTAATGTAATTAAAATAAGTAAATATTTTTTTTTTAAATTATGTTTTTTTGCGGATTTTGCATTGAAACATAAATTAGATGTCATTTTCGCAACCTAAAAATATGATCGGCGATCGACAAACGTCAGATGCACTCGGCCGCGCTCGGGTCCAAGGCTCGATACTTTCTGCTAAATCAGTTAGTAATATTTGGGACCAAATTAACCTTTGTTACAAAAAGTAGGAAATGTCCATAATACACATCGTGTTCCTACAGACAATAGTAATTTCTTCTACATATTTAGTATATTATGTTATTTAAAATACTTATTACTTATATTTTTTTTGTACAATTTATTAATTTCTCTACTAATTTTTCCTACATCGGATTTTACTACAGAGAATAGTAAGAATTGCTATTACCAAATAGGAAATCTTCTCATAAAAATAGTATAACTTATTATTTATGTATTAAAATGTCAAAATTTAAGCATTTTGCCCCCATTTGCTATCCGTTTTAGTAATTTTTCTAACCTAAAGTTTCTCAGTGAACTTATATAATTTATATATAAAATATAATAATTCGTACTTCTATATTCCTTCATCGTGAATATGACCTCTTCAAAATTAAAATTGTTCAATTTTTCGGGTACGACTTAAAAACCTTAAGTTTTGAGGCTCTCCAATTTCAAACTATTTCAATTTTGAACCTTCCTTTTTTAAATTGCTCAATTTTAGAAGTTTCTAATCTCGTATGTTTTGAAGTGAATTATGTTCCATCGTTAAATATTTGATAATAAAACTTTTCTCCCTGATAGTAATATATTATATATTATTATAAGCTATACAGTATACAAAACAGCAAATAATAATTTTATGGAAAATTTCCCAGTCGTTTCATTCTATTTATAGTTTTTTCTAATTTCAAATATTGTAAAATTGAATGTGTGAAGAAATCTAGATATGATAGCTGCGATAAGAAAATAATAATTGTAGTGGGTTTTTTTTAGTACTGAACAATTTTCAATTAGGTACTTAAATATTTTCTTGGTCCGTAGTTACGTGTACTGAAATTTTGATACGAATATAGTCTCTATTAAAAGAATATGGTCCTATAAACAGGCTCTCCTGGTACGTATGATTGTAGTATGATAGAAGGGTGAACGAGCCTAGCTGACACGGGCTTGCTGGATCCCTGGGTCGAGGTCCCTCCCGGACCGACATCCAGTTTGGAATCAGGACGGGAATGGTCTACGGCCCGCATGGCGACTAAGAAACAGTCCTCCATTGGTGTGGTGACCTACAAACGGCTATTTGTTGAGTGTCTTACTCAAGGTGGCCACCCCCTAAGCTGTGGGTGTAGAAAGACCGTGCTCGTGGCACTTTGGTACCTAGGGGTACGAAGGTAGGTTTCTCAACGGCCTCTCGGGGATACCGGACGACCTCTCCGAGTAATTTTTTTATTTTTTTATTTCCCTAGCTACTCGTGGGAACAAAATGAGTAAGGGGAGTCGACAACGACCTCCTAGAAAAAGCATCTTCCCCTGTGAAGATGGGAATTACCGAAGGAGCCTTAGAACATACTTCAGAATCCATAAGTGGGAAACCATCTGGCAATAACCCTGGCGATACTAATGTCGGCGGGTTAAACCAAACGGAAAAACCACGACCAGCTAGATTGTCGGGAGCTGCTAGGAAGAGGTTGATACGAGAATCCTTAATTCAGTGAAACACAAAGATTAGCCAGACGGGGACTCCAAACAGGGGCCATTCTGATAGCATCACACTAAATCTGCCGTCCAAGGTAAAAAGATACATAACTGACTTTGCGGCTTAGGGTTATTCTCTTATAGCCATGCTCTTTAAAGTCACCTGAAAGTGGCCATAGTCGTCGAGGGGTCTCCAATAACCAAACTCGATGACGACCAGGCCAAGGCAATTAAAGCGGCATTAGATTAAAAAATTAATGGGATGAAACCTAGAGAAGTCATTCCAAGATTTGAAGATTGCGCTTCAAAAATGATACCCTTATCGTCATTTTTTCGGGCGAAGTGTCCCGAACTTGGCTCATTGAAGTTAATGGCAAATTACAACCTTGGATTGGAGTTAAGATCAAAGTGATTGACAGCAAAGACCTGCCAAGGCCAGTAAACATGCTGGCTTGGATTCCTAGAGCATCTGTGAAACCAACAGCAATACTTAAAAGGATAGCAATCCGAAATGCAACTTTGAAAAAGGGAGGATGAAAGGTTATTGACGTCAAAGAGAGCAGATAAGTTACCCAACTTGTAATAATTGCAGAGCCAGAAGTGGTCGAAAATCTCAAGAAGATCGGCTGCATGCCTCACTATGGGTCGGGGACGATCAATATGAAGATCCTC
This sequence comes from Andricus quercusramuli, assembly GCA_932178445.1. NCBI lineage: Eukaryota > Metazoa > Arthropoda > Insecta > Hymenoptera > Cynipidae > Andricus > Andricus quercusramuli. Next base: position 453,704 of record CAKNXH010000195.1, read on the forward strand.
TTGGAACCCAAGGTTGCAACCGTAGACAGAGCATCGGATTTGTCTTCGCAAAAGGAGAAGGAGATACCCAGAAGTTAAGGTACCACGTCCAGTCTGGATTTTATCCAGATGATCTTTTACCACGCTAAATGAGAGTCTGCTTTCATAATCAGATGTTTAATAGCGGAACAAACAGATTTTGCCCTAATACAAGAACCTTTGGGCTTACAAGGCGAAAGCTAGATGCTTGAGTATAAAGAGCAGATCAGTCATACATGATAGTACCGTAGAAACACCTGTGGCAGCTCTTTTTGGCGCCAACTTATGTTAATTTGTTCAGCATACTTGCCATTTGATTCCCAGGACCTACCATCTGAAGAATGGCGAAATCTGGTGGACTACTGCTGTGTCAAAGAATGGCCATTACTCATTGGTGCTCATCAAACGGTCGAACATCGACCTTGAACGATTAAACCGAATCATCCGCGTAGAAATGACGAAACACCGAAAGCACCATAGCAATTCGGCGATTGAAAGGGTAGTTCTACCACGACATAGAGGGGTTAGGGGCGTCGTAGATGTGAAGGAACTGTGTAAGTTACAAGATATACTGTTACGAGACTATTTTAACACCAAGGGATATGTTGCGCTCTACAACACTATCTGTAAAGCTGATCTTGACTACACACCCTTGAATTTGTCCTCAGAGGAGGCCTTGAATATCAGGGCAAAAACCATAGAGGAATTAGAAAACGCAATGTAGACAGAAAGCCATCCACGGCGAGCACCCCAAAACGTTAGACCAACATGAAGTGGATAGTAAGGCATCAAATTTTTGGCTGAGAAAGGGTGTCCTGTATTCAGAAACGGAAGGATTCGTTATTACGATTCAGGACAGGGTTGTACGCACCAGAAATGATCTCCAACACGTGTTACATCAAGACTTGGTTGACCGGTGCAGATTATGTGGAGATACAAAGAATCCATCGAGCACATTATTGACGGTTGTCGCGTAATGGCTCGAAGAGAATATACGCACAGACATAATGAAGTGGCGGGCATTATACATGAACAACTTGCCCTAAACCTAGGACTCCCAACAGAATGGAAGGAAGAGTCTACATTATCGGCATTGCTTGTCCACTTAACCGAAATTGGCAGGTAACCTATACAACCAAGATCCACAAGTATAGCGAGCTAAGGCATGAAGTAAAGATAATATGAAGGAATGTGAAACATGAGTTTATTCATCCTATTGTGATTTATGCTACAGGCAATGTGCACGAAAGATGCACTGAACATCTTGAGCATTTAGGAGTCAGTAGGGTACAGGAAGCAGCGCAGAAGGTGGTTTTATTGAATACCTGTCGCATTGTAAGAAACTTCCTAGACCATCAGGAAGCAGTCGACTAAAAACCTATGGAGTGATACACGGTAACTCTGAGAAAGCATCCAGTGGCGACTGTTGTCACCTCCAAAACTCGCGACCGCTGTGTAAGCATAACAGCGGTAAAAGACGACATGCAAACTACACCATGCTCCTAATTTTGTACCGACAGCATCTTAGCAAATGATTTCAAATATCGTATTAAATTAACTAATAATATCCTCACCTCATTAGATTTTTGACTTACTCGGTGGTTGTGATGAAGAACCAGATTCACCCGACAACAAGTTAAGAAAAATAATAACGAAGGCTATTAATTCATTTAATAAAATTATTTTCCGCAGTGCAGACATACGTTTGCACATATTTCTTTTCCTGAATAGCTTAAAACCAACATTCAGCGAAATCAGAGTCTGAAAAGAGGGATTCTTATAAAGAGGGATATTTATTAATTTTTTCAAATTCTTCCTATTGCCTCTTGTATATGAAATAATGCTCTAAACTTGGCTCTTCTTAAATTTGCCCGAATTTCCTTACTTTTTTTTTTTACATTTTTCAGTCTGCAAAGTACAGAACATTTTTCACATTACCGTCTTCAAGCTCATTTACGTGGAACACTTTCAGATTTCAAATGAGTACTCACTCATTACTCTAGCATTTTTTTTTTGGCTGATGCCTATAATTTTTTCGCCGATAGTAGATGCAGTTAACAAAAAGAAAAAATACTGAATTTGATGAAAAGGAAAGACTTTTATCATTATAAAATTTGTATTGCTTTTCTTACTTCTTATTACATACATAGTGCATATATTTTCACATAAAAATAAAATTGTTCAAAATGTTCAAATGGTTTTGATTTTAATATTATAATTATTGAGATAGAAAAGTTGTACTTATTATTAAAAAGATTATAGCTGCATTTATGGTAATATGTAATGTGTTATAAATGGTACAATATAAATTGAACTAATCTCCTTAATGTTATGTCAAACTTTTCCCACTTGTGTTAATATATGAACCATAATTATGTAAACATCGTAGAAAATATTGATTTTATAAGAACAATAGATTTTCTAACGTGTTTTTTCTGTTCGTTAATTGCATCAAGTTTCCATTTTCAGAACTCGAGGAATATATCGATGGGTTCTACGAATATTAGGCTATTGTTCCGTTACCGTTAAGAAAGCGACTATCGTTCAATTACGGATAAGAATTAGTCTATCGTTCCCCTACGGATAAGAATTATTCTAACTTCATTTTTTAAGAAATTCATTGAACAAGTAGAAGTGGTAAAAGAATACAAAATCTTTAAAAATGTCTTGTTTTTAAAATTATAAGAGCCTTAATTACGTTACGACCTATAATACAAAATACTGGAGTTTTGAATTTGTAGGAAATGTTCCGACGAATAATAGGCTATCTTCTATACAATAGCATCTGAAATGTAAATTTCTCAGATAACACAGCCACACAAAAAAACTCTTTTCGGGCCTGGAGGCCAGACCATGTTTATTACATGTTTTTGGGGTCACTAAATCTGAATCCGAGGTCCTAAAAACCCCCAGCATGTCAGGGTTCTGACATAACCTCAAAAAACTTCATAAAAATCTTTCTTCGGGTCTGGAGCTCCGGCCATGTTTACTATATGTTTTTGGGTTCGCTGAATCCGAATCTGAGGTCCAAAGGACCCCCGCACGTCAGGGTTCTGACATAACCTCAAAAAACCTCATAAAAAATATTTGTTTGGGTCTGGAGGTCAGGCCATATTTACTATATGTTTTTGGGGTCATTGAATCCGAACACGACATTGAGAAACCCTTGTTTGTATTTCTTGTTAAAAATGACACTAGATTTCACTATCTGAACTTTGCAATGAGAGGCAAAAAGCAAATTTTAATAATATTTACTAACCTCAATAGTAACTCGTAGCTACTTAAAGAATTATAAAATATATTGGAATAAAAGTTAAAACTATTGCATTTATTGTAAAAGACATTTGAAGTATTTATTAACCTCTGTAGTAAAACTGCAAGTCTGCACTATTTACTAATTTTGGTAGGAGAAAATAGTAAATTTATTGGAATAATATCTGTAGAAGATAACAGTATTTACAAAGTGCTGTAGTAAAATGATGCAAAGGGACCGTGCGCACCGAATTACTAACTGGTTAGCAAAATATGCTACAGTGGGAATAGTAAAAAAAATAAATACGTGCTGCTAACTTTCACACAAGCCTACCTACACACATGTTCTACATTTAAAGCATAATTCACATTTATTTAAATTAAGAATTGACAACATTAGAAATTACATATATGAATATATATTCTTAAAAGATAGTATTATATTATAAAGCTGAAACAGAAAAAATGGGGTTAGAAGAAAACGAAGGCTGGCGGGAATCGAACACGCGTCTCCGGGACAGCAGTCGGGCGATGATCCATCTACCTACAAGACATTTTGTGACTCAGAATGAAAACTTCGATATGACCTGAATGAAATAGGGTTTATTGGTTCTAATTCATTTAATCCTTAATTGATTGATATTCATGATATTTTTATAATTTTAAACAACAAAATTTTTAATGTAATTAAAATTAGTAAATATATTTTTTTTAAATTACGTTTTTTTGCGGATTTTGCATTGAAACATAAATTAGATGTCATTTTCGCAACCTAAAAATATGATCGGCGATCGACACACGTCGGATGCACTCGGCCGCGCTCGGTCCAAGGCTCGATACTTTCTGCTAAATCAGTTAGTAATATTTGGGACCAAATTTAATAATTGGTATTAACCTTTGTTACAAAAAGTAGGAAATGTCCATAATACACATCGTGTTCCTACAGACAATAGTAATTTCTTCTACATATTTAGTATATTATGTTATTTAAAATACTTATTACTTTTATTCTTTTCGTAAAATGTATTAATTTCTCTACTAATTTTTCCTACATCGGATTTTACTACAGAAAATACTAAGGATTGCTATTACCAAATAGGAAATCTTCTTATGAAAATAGTATAACTTATTATTTATGTATTAAAATGTCGAAATTTAAGCATTTTGCCCCCATTTGCTATCCGTTTTAGTAATTTTTCTAACCTAAAGTTTCTCAGTGGAGGTACAAAAAACCCCAGCACGTCAGGGTTCTGACACAACCTCAAAAAACCTCATAAAACATCTTTTTTCGGGTCTGGAGGTCAGACAATGTTTACTATATGTTTTTGGGGTCGCTGAATTCGAATCCGTAGTCTCAAAAACTCCAGCACGTCCAGGTTTTGATTTTCAAAGAAACTCTTTAAATTTATTCATCCGCCCTCGGATTCAGCGATCCTAAAAACATATAATAAACATGGTCTGACTTCGAGACCCGAAAAAAGATTTTTCATGAGGTTTTTTGAGGTTATGTCAGAACCTTGACGTTCTAGGGTTTTTTGAACATCGGATTCGGATTCAGCGACCCAAAAAACATATAATAAACTTAGTCTGATCTGCAGACCCAAAAAAAGATTTTTTATAAGGTTTTTGGAGGTTATGTCAGAAACCTGACGTACTGGGGTTTTTTGGACCTCATATTCAGATTCAGCGGCCCCAAAAACATATAGTACACATAGTCTGACCTCCAGACCAGAACAAATATTTTTTATGAGGTTTTTTGAGGTTATGTCAGAACCCTGACGTGCTGGGGGTTTTTTAGACCTCGGATTCAGATTCAGCGGCCCCAAAAACATATAGTACACATAGTCTGACCTCTAGACCAGAACAAATATTTTTTATGAGGTTTTTTGAGGTTATGTCAGAACCCTGACGTGCTGGGGGTTTTTTAGACCTCGGATTCGGATTCAGCGACACCACAACATATAGTCAACATGGTCTGATCTTCAGACCCAAAACAAGTTTTTTATGAGGTTTTTTGAGGCTATGTCCGAACCCTGGCGTGCTGACGATAATTGCAAATAAATATTTTTAGTCAGCCCCCTGGCACTTTCATGGAGGCCTGTATTATAAAAGTTGGCTGAAAGGTGGATCACGGCCATCAGGCGAAATCGTGGCGCTGATTACCTATAGGGCCGACTCTCTTCAAAATACATGGCAAAAATGCAAATATTTATGTTTTTTTAAAATCTGAACCGCTTTTTCGTGTTTTTTTAATGGAAAAAAGAAGCTAAATATTTTTGGAATATACTAGTATAAAATACATAACGAAAAAAGTAAAATATGTTAATTTTCTGAGTGATTAAATGTGTGAAAGCAATACGAAAAAATTTTCCAATATAATACATTTAATATAATAAATTTAAACAAAGTAATAACAATGATATTGTTATTAATTAAATAATTAATTAATTTAGGAACTTTAGTGTCACGATTTTAAATTAAAATAAAAAGGTTTTTTGCGTCGTAAAAATTCATGTACCTAATTTAATATTAAAACATTTTATTTTAAAACAGTATAAAGTAACTTAACAAATTATTTTGCAATTATAAAAATGGCAATAATCAAGAGGTATGTATATGAGATTAATAAAAAGGCAATTTTTAAATTAAAAAAGTATAATTCTTATGAATCTTATATGTAATATAAAATTCCAATAAATAAAATGAATGCAACAAGCATTTCAAAAAATTATAACTTTCTGTAAAACACAACAGTAATAATATGTAATTTTATGTACAAAAAAACGTTTATATTTTCTTTAGATTAGTTGAATTAGTTAAATTCTTCAAATTAGTTAAATTTTCAAAATGTATGCTGTAATTCTGTAATCTTATGTAGCATAAAACTTTGACATTTTCTTTAGCTTAGAGCTTTCTTTTTTTTTGATCAGCTATAATAAAAAAATATTTTTACCACAAATAAGTATAGCGCGTTCTCAAATTTAAATAATTGCCAATATAAAATAGTGTGCCAAGAGAATATGATGAATTATTGATACTCATATACAAATTATTTGCATTATTTTTTGAAATTTTACAAATTGTAAATAGAAAATATATTTTTTTGGAGCTTATTATCTAGTTCTTTAAATTATTATTTGTTTAAAAACTATTAATTTTATGCCACGAATTCATGTTTAAACTCTGGCGGAATTTTTATTTCAAAGTACATAATAAAAAAAAGCAATATATACAGTGGTCCAAAAATTCAACTTTCGATTTTTGGTGATAAAAACCCCCCATTTTGTTCGTTTTCCGGAAAAAGAAATTCCGTATTTTTTTTTTCAACGTTAACGTTAACCTGGGCTTTTGAAATTAACATGGGGTTTTAAATGGGAAAAGCTCAATTTTCAAAAAAATGTAAAAAGAAGTACTTTTTATACATTTTTTGTCAAGTAAAGTATTGTCAACTTTCGAGGAGTATTTAAGGAATAATTTCCACCCAATAGCTTTTGATTTTGACACACCTGAACCCCTTTAATTGTGCCCGGAAAATGCCCCAAAAAATGCAAAATAGCAGTTTTCTATCAAATTCATGCTAAAGACGGTGTTTTAAAAAAAAATTTTAACATGAATTATTTTTAATCGATAAGTGACTAGTTTTAAAGCAGGGACCCGAACGAAACTTTCGTTCCATTTCGTTACTGCTAATTAAAACAAATCATTTGAATCCAAGCATCAATGTAATTTCAGATATTATATAATTCCGGCCAAATCTAGAGATAGCAGATCAAAGTTTCGTAAAAAATCATTTTTTTCTATCAATAACGAAATGGAACGAAAGTTTCGGTCGGGTCCCTGTTTTAAAGTATATTTTAAATAATTGTAAATTGTTTAAACAATTAGTATTTGTTTAAACAATTTTTTCCCCCTGTAAATCGTGAAAAGTTATTATCTTTCGGAATAAATCGTACAAAGTTGATGAATGTCAAGAGTAGTAGTTCTTGTTTAACTTATTTGTTAATAATTTTAACAATTTTCATTCGTTTAAACAATTTTTTCTCCCTAAAATCGTAAGAAGTTATTAATTTCTGAAAATAATGACACAATTAAAGAATGTTGAAAGCAATGCATTTTTGAAGGATGTTTGGTAATTATTTAAACAATTTTGATTTGTTTAAACATTTTTCCCCCCTGTAAAGCGTGACAAATTATTACTTTCTGGAATTAATGACACAATTGAAGGAATTTAAGAGTAATATTTCTTTTCTACAGAATATTTAGCAATTTTTAAAATAATTTCTATTTGTTTGAACAATTTTTGGTTGTTTAAAATTTTTTTTCTTTGCAAATCGAGAAAATTTATTCTTTTCAGCAATTAATGACACAATTAACGAATTTTAAGAATAATATTTTTTTGCTTAAGATACTTTGAAATTATTTAAACAATTGATAATCATTAATAATCATTAATATAAACCATTTTTGCAGTCTGTTATGAGTAGTTTTTTTTCAGATCATATTCGTTAAAATGAATAATTTTTCAAATGAATTTCGGGTAATGAGCATCAACAAACATTTTTAAACAAACAAAAATTGTTCAAACAAATAAAAATTGCTAAATATTCTGTTGAAAAAAGATATTACTCTTAAATTCCTTTGATTGTGTCATTAATTCCAGAAAGTAATAATTTTTTACGCTTCACAGGGGGAAAAAATTGTTTAAACAAATCAGAATTGTTTAAATAATTACCACACATCCTTAAAAAATGTATTGCTTTCAACACTCGTTAATTGTGTCATTATTTTCAGAAAATAATAACTTTCTACGATTTTAGGGAGAAAAATTTGTTTAAACAAATGAAAATTGTTTAAATAATTATCAAATAAGTTAAACAAGAACTACTACTCTTGAAATTCATCAACTTTGTACGATTTATTCCGAAAGATAATATTTTTTCACGATTTACGGGGGAAAAAAATTGCTTAAACAATTTATAATTATTTAAATATACTGTAAAACTCGTCACTTATCGATTAAAAATAATTAATAATTCATAAATGATCATTTTCGACAAAAAAAACGAAAAAAGGACTAATAAACTACCAGAAAATATAAAAAAACTTCGAATGTTGACAATTTTGCCATGTATTTTCAAGAAAGTCGGCCCTATAGGTAATCAGCGCTACGCTCGGGCAATTTAAGTACTAATGCGCAGGGCAGTCAAATGTGTGCCCATTTTTAGCTTTTAGTGCCAGGGAGCTGTTTTTAGTTTATTCACTTTATCACAATTTATTTTGAAAATATTGTATTATTTTCTAATTGATACATATATACCTAAAAGTTCCTAAAATCCATTTTCCATAATGACATAACTTATAGGTTATGTTTGGAATTTTATCTAGACAAGTTTGACATAAGACAGAAAACTGTAATCAACAAGATAATGAATTAATATTTCTATTCATGAGCATCTTTAAAACAATATCTTTAATTTTTAATTAATTTATTCCTGAAAATATTACAAAAATGACGAACAAGAAAGACTGCCGAACAGAAAACTACTTATTTTTTGTCATTGCTACGACCGAGAAAGATATTTATTTTCAATAATTAATTGAAATCATGGTATAAATATTATTACTTTCAAAATTTGTTTACTTATTTTCAGTTCCTGATTAGATTTACGAATACAAAATTTCATTTCTTTCTCCTGAAAACTTAGCTAAATGAATTTAGACTAGTTCTTATCCGTAGTGAAAAGATATACTAATTCTTATTCGTAATGGAACGATAGTCGCTATCTTAACGGTAACGGAACAATAGCCTAATATTCGTAGAACCCATCGATATGATTATTGGCCTCTGGTTCACAAAAAATTCTATTTCATTAAAATTGCGCGTGGAAAAATGTTGTAACCTTAAAAATATATGAATTAAAATCCGTATATTTTGTACTGAAATGTTCAATATGTTATAGAAACTGTGTCTTTTATAAAAAAGCTTGTTTATTATATCAATTAATAGCATTGAAGGAGAAAAATTCATCGGTGAGTATTACTATTGATATAATTTCAAAACATAAGAAAGAAAACCGACCTCTGTCTGTCTATAAATGTAGTCACTGTGTATTTGTTTATAACATTTAACTTCAAAAGTTAAAAATGTTTGCATACATCCCTATGAATTAAATTCAAGTGATACTGAGCATAAGGCAAACGATTTTTATAAGAGTATAAAAATAAAATTTTTAAAATTCAAAATTTTGCAGCTATTTGTATTCATAATAACAGAACTTTTTTGTAACAAACAGAAGGTCAAATATTGTAGACCCTTGGAAGGGCCTTCGCAATGCTTTCAGAATGCCAACATTTAAAAAACATCCAACGTCAAAAATTGTTCAACAAAAAAAAAAACGTTTTTGTTGCAACATTTTTTAACAATCGAACCTTTCTTCTTGAAGGAATTTTGTTGTTTATTTTCAAACTGGTGACAGAACTTGGACATTTTTTTAGAAATACAAGTATGGCGTCTAATTTGGCCCGGCGAGGCGCCAGCTGGCTTTTCTAGAGTGTAAAATAGCAGCCTTCGTGGGGCAGCAGAGATTCACTTATTATGAAAGGGTAAGCTGGTAAATTTTCCAAATGGGATAAACTACAGATATATATTTTTTCCCAATTTGTCTTAACATTTTCTCTAGCGTTCTATATATTCTAAAAATATTCCTGTTTGAAAAATATCATGTTTTGGGGACGTCCAAATATTCTGTAGGGGCATCCCTAATTCCTTGATTAGTATTCAATGTATATTGGATCACCTAGATACATGAGGTTAAACAAAAAAAAAATATTTTAAATTATTTTTTATCACGACGCTATCATAAGTGCGATTTTAGGTACTGCAAACTATACATAATATAGCACTTTTGAGCATAGGCCGTAACATTTTTACTTAAGGTAGAGTACTTAGGGTATTTTAGTATCGACTTCTTACACCACGCAGATTAGCTGACTCCGTTTCTGGACCCTCTCGGGTTTTTAGACCAGGACTCTATGCAAACTATTTGCATTTATAATTGACTGATGTGATAAAAAATACAATGTGACACTCGGCCCCTGAGTAGCACTTTGTCTCGTGTAAATTGCAGTTTTCGCATTGTAGATAAATAATTGCATACTTTTGTCTTACTTTTAAAATAGGGTAATTTTTCAATACATTTTATTTATAGATCAAGTTACTTTATTTCCGTGATTGTTATAAACAAATTAATGGATAAAACTGAAATATGTTACATTTTTGGGCTCAATTACTTGATACCACGAAGGAATAGTAAGGAGTAGTATCCCTGTAAGTGGGGAGTGGGACGAGCGACGTCCAATAATTCGTTAATGCTAGCTACGAATGAAAACTCTTATGCTGCCCCGTTCACATGCGCACTGGCGGTTGCCATGCCAACGATGTCAACACGCGTTTGAAGTTTCGAACTTGTGTATTGAACGAACATAAACAAACGAACATATCCTCCATGTGCATCGAGATGTCAAAAGGTAACATATTGAGTGGGTATAACATGTGACTGCGAAAACAGCTCTGCGCATGTGCACGGGGGAGCATACGAGTTTTCATTCGTAGCTAGCATTGATGAATTATTGGACGTCACTTGTCCCACCTCTGCTCACCGAACACATAGGGTGATACTACTCCTTACTATTCCTTCGTGCTTGATACAATAACATATTGATTTATTGATTAACGTGAAGTTATGTAAAATTATCAATCGATCACAACAATGATTGTAATAAAACAATTTTTATAACCAAATTCACGTATTTCGCGTTTTCGAACACAAAATTTTTTTCTGGCGAATTAATTATTTTTCTTTCGAAAATAATATCTGAACACAAGAGATTGATATTGAAAAGACTCTTAATTGTTAGGAACAATTATTGTAAAGAAATGCACTTACAAGAACATATAGAAAAAAAGTTATTTCCTACAGAGTCACTTCTTTTCATTTCAAGAATGATATTGTTACACAAAATAATTATTATTCAACAACATATAGCAATAGTGACTTTTTTCTTGTATGTCTCTTTTTCTCGGTGAAATATAATTCCTATGATAAAGAGAGGCCATTTCACCGAAAAAATAACCTTGTTACCGACCGGGACGGTTCCACTTCCGTGCAGAAAATGCCCTAATATTCCCTACATTAAACAGGGAACTGGTTGGGTGTTATAAAGGGTAACCTGACTAGAAAATAATATGCATGCTCTTGTCAGGGGTTGGTAGGGTTGCCTCTGTTTGCTTTCTAGAGAATCACAGGGAAGTTTAGAAAGGTCCTAATTTCGAATTTCCACAGGCACTACTCAAACACGAAAGGCATTTTCCTAAATTTGTCAATGTTTTATGCTCAAAAAGTTTAAAGCTTCGTAAGGTTTGTGGCTATAAGTCTCTTATTATTGGTTTCGGTGAATTTAAATAAACGAATTAAATTATAATTTACGGTTGAATCGTGGAGAGAAAAAGGGCAAGGATGACATTCGTGAACGTAATATATATTCTAAACATAATAAATTTTCGAAAAGTGAGGTATGTGGAAGAAAATAGAATTGTAGAAGTATATAAAAGTTCAGTTACATTATGTACAAATAATGTAGACTATGTTTCTAAATGGAAAATTATTTGTATTCCCTAACCTCACATTTTTCTATTTACCGTCAAATCAACTAATATATAATATTCAATTTTCTAATTTTTGTATGAATATCCATGCAAAACAAATACCTAAGATAATAGGTTTAGTTTATTGTAATATATAATAAATTTTTTTGGAGTAAGTATCGTGTACAATTTTCAATTTATCAATGGTTTTAATAATACGTTCAATCAATAAGTTTTACATTTTCAGATTCCAGCTACAAAGAATCAGATGGATCTAGAATGGACCTTACTATTTAGTCGGGTAATAGAAAGGCACCCTCGCTCGAATCTGGCCAATGAGTCTAGGCTAGCGCCTTTTCTGCAAAGCGTGACGTTCTTGCCAGATCCTTTCCAGATTTCCCGTTCAGCGCCCTAATAAAGTTAGGGCAATATGACTAGCTACCCTACCCTACCCTCGATTCTCGAAGACTCCACTGGAACGATGAATTCTTTTGCTATGAAATGCAAAGGCGGCTGGGCTGCTGACTGGCGAAGCCTTGAAAGGCTAGTCTTCACCTCAGTTCTGCGTGGTCCAAACAAAGAAAGAACAGATTCCGTTGGATATTGAGAAAGAATTATAAAGTTGTTTGCTTGTACTGACTTCTCTCATTTCAAACGAGAGAAGAACGCAATTCGTAGAAGCTTCCTCCTTGATGGTGCTGGATTGCCTTTGTAGCTCACTTACATAGATCACTAGTGCTCTGCCAAGGCAGACTTTCAAAACTGTCCATTGAAGTGTGAAATTTGTCTAAAAAATGTTCATGGAAGTGTGAAAATTTCACGAAGTATTCGTGGAAGTGTAGCAAATTCACCCAAAGCACCACGCAGCGTAGAAAACTTGACGAGACTTTCGTGAGAGTGTGAAAACTTCACGAAATGTACACTGTTTGAAACACTTCACTGGATTCACTTCAGTCACTAGATTCAGGTTGGGATACAAAGGCACTGTTTGAACCAAAAAAAAGGAAACACGGATTGATTGAAACAATCCGGCTCGAATGACCAATGTTTTTTGCGTGAAAAATAGTCTGAGTAAGAACACTCAGTTTAACATTAACCCTCAAACGGCACACTTCAACCCAGCATACGTAAACAGCACCCTAGTGCGAATTGGGATTTTGTGATTTCAGCTGAACATTTTAATATGAAGATAATTTTCAAAATCTGCGTATAAATATATGATTTTGGGTCAAAATTTCTCGCCCAATCCGTTGGGGCAACTTGAATTTATCGAAAATTATATCAACTCATCACAAAATTGTTATTAAAAAAAGGCTTTCTTGAAAAAAAGACATTTTCAACAAAAAAACATAATTTTTTCAAAATTAAAGGTATTGAAACGTAACTAACGCGATTCTTCATTTAAATAGATGTTCTTTCATGAAAAAAATATGCCAATCCGATAAAATTAGATTAAGTATTTTTCCAGATGTGTCAGATTTTCGGTATTTTTGTATGAAGTATATCACGAGTGCAGGACAGTACACGTTGTTATTTTTGTAGTATACAAGCATATTATTGCATAAATAGTGTTTTTTGTGTCTAAGTTTGAAAGAATTCATTTTATTATAAATCTGGGAAGCTCTCCATGTGACTGATTGGTAAAAAGATTGATCGGTGAAGTGTGTCAGGGCGGTGATGTGTGACGTGAGGGTTTGTTAGGAAAGAGTAAAAGTACATAGAATATTTAGAGAAAAGAACAAAGTTTTACTACCTATTTTTAGAAAGAATTAACATTATTATATTGTGAAACTATTACTCTTATGACAATCATCATTGAACATTATTCATTAAGACCAATGCAGTCAACGCAGACAGAAGCTCTATGATCGACGCATATCGTCTTCAGACTCTTCTGCTAGTGCCTGCATAACAGTCCTAGAACTTTCCAAACTGTAACGACGTCCTCACTCCGCCATTCTTAATATATAAAAAAATGGTTGAAAAAATATCATCATATTAATTTAAAGTCTAACAATGGCGAGTAATTGTAAACTTTGTGCTTTTCGTGCAATATTTTCACTGGTTCATGAAATGTTATTTATTATTGTTTATAATCTTTCTTTTTGTTTATAGACATATTTATGAACAAATTAACTTACCTTTTCATGAAAGATCTTGTTTTAGGCACAGAAACAACGTTTTACAATTTTCCATAAAACATGACTTGGCACCTTCTAACGGCAAACTAGTGCGAATTTGTATCACTTGAAACTTTTACAGTGTCTCACTCGGCTTGTGGGTGTATGGACATATTTAACGTAGCGGTGAGAGACCTTGAAAATAGTTTTTGAAAAAATATCAGCGCTTTGAAATTTTTGCTGGTGCGAATTCGCACTAGTGTGCCGTTTGAGGGTTAACAATCAAAATGAAAATGTTTATTCATAACTAAAGAAATGCACTATACACAATGAATGGAGGAAGCTATTAAATTTGTTGAACGATTGCGTTGCGTGAGAGCTTAGGGACAGTCTGATTGACCGAACCGGATCAGCTGCTCGTACAAGACTGAAGACGCGACATTTGTTCGGAACGCTCTTTCTGTAAAATATAGAAAATTGGTAACTAGCAGTAGTATAGCAAGAGGGGATGGTCAATGATGATTGGTCGAAGACATCGGGTGGAAAAATTGATACCCCTCTCCTTCGAGGCCGACACAGATGCCTGAAAGGTTAAGCCCGGTAATTTTGAGTGGAAAATCCCGAAGTTCACAAGCTGAGTGCCGACGCCGTTGACAATAGGTTCGCAATGACAAAATCCTAAATTCTATCAAGGTGAAATTTAAAAAAGACAGTAGGAGTATTAGAATAACAGGCGAGTCTGAATGTTCGTACGAATGGAGTTTGTTTGTATCAGATACACTTTACAAATATTTTATAGGAGGAATTCGTAAGGAATAAGTAGTCGGGTTCTTAGAAATAAAAATGCAGCAATCTTCGCGGTAATATACTATTCAACAACAAGTTGCCTAGGCATAAAAACCCTCACGATTTGAGGGAAAAGCCCGGGCAAGCCTATGCGGTAGAGCACCTTTATTTAAAATCATTACAACACCTTAACTAACATCAAGTACAATACAAATTAAACTACTTACACACTGGTTGTGAGCTTAAGCCAAAGAGAGATCTCTCTTACCTCTTCCCCAACGTTACAAACCTCGAAAGCATACTCAACATGACTGGTACATCAGAAGCAACACCTTGCCGCTCTCGAAGAGTCAGTCCTCGTCACTCTCAAACACGCAACAATCAACACACATTCACCGCCACAAGGGCACCTCCTCAGGTCCACAATTGAGGTAGTCACAATCACCGCCACAAGGGCACCTCCTCAGGTCCATAAGTAAGGTTGCCACAATCACCACCACAAGGGCACCTCCTCAGGTCCACAATTAAGGTAGTCACAATCACCGACAGAGGTTCACCCCCGTCACACACACCCCAGCCAGTCCCAAACTCCCCTTGTCTGACGTCTGCAGGCCTTGAATCACCGTTCGATACTGATTCGATGGGATCTCTCTCCCCCTCTGTCGCAACCCTACTCCATTGCTTAAGGGAGACCCACACATGTGATCCTTCCTTCTAGGCACCAAATTCAACTTGCCATCCAGGATGAACGGAAGGTGCAAAGATCAAACTCCACGATCCCACACACAATACGTGCGAGCGTAAAGGACGCGAACATACCGCCCGCCTTCGTCCGCAGGACGAACATCAAACACTAATTATTGTATCATTGTTCACGCATAACAATGTCACCTTCACTATTCTTCGTAAGATGGTCGGCTGTTGACAATGGGCAGAGACCGTCTGCTCCGAAATGTACTTCAATGACCCGACCTAGGGGCCGTTTAGAAAGTGGGTAGCGATCGTGCTTGACTAATACCAACTGACCGCCAACAAAACCTTCCGTTGGCTCCCTCCACCTGCCTCAGACACAAACAAAATCAATTAAACACGGGAGGCCTCACGTGTTGAATCCAGAAATAGAAGACACCCATATAAGATGACAAGGAGAAAGAAGAAAAATCATAGCGAGTCAGACACTGATGCACAATACGCAATGAAATCATCGGAACTAGAGAAGGAACCGCAAGGAAGAACGCCTACCACGTCGACAACTACCACTCCGAAAACAGAAAAGGCACCAGTGATCATTCTCAACAACCTAAACTCAACTGACGAAACCGGCTTCCTGATTTACAACAAAATTAAAACCATGACAAAACATATGATCATAAGAATAACAAATACTCAGCTCACTGTTTTTTCAAACGGACTCAAGGAAAATGAACAAATCAAGAAACCTCTTCTGAATAAGAGCATACCTTTCCACACCTTCACGCCCCAGAGTGAAAGGGGTAAGAAACTAGTGCGCAAAGGACTACCAGAAGCCAAAATGGATGAAATCACCGAGGAACTAAAGGAACTAGGCTACGAAGCAAAAAAGGTAATAGCTATGAAGGTTGAACATACCCCAAGAATAGTTACACAATGCTACAGTTGTCAGCAGTTTGGACATGGACCAACAAACCTAAGTGTGTGAACTGCGGAGGAGACCACACTTTCAAAAAATGTGAAAAAACAGATGCTGACACAAAATGCGCGAACTGTAGAGGTGAACATCGCGCCTGCTCCTCAACATGCCAGAAATACCAAGGCCGCCTCCAGAAAGTTTTCAGCGAGTTTTGTGTCGTGTGTAAACCAACTATATCTATGCGAGAGTGAGCCTAACGATATACGTCTGGTCGCCACGGCCATTTCCGGTGGGACTGATTTCAAGAGGAGGCGCACCACATACCGACCATCAGAGCCGTGCGTATGTGTCTCTCTTTCCTGTGAAGGCTCGCTCGTATTTTTTATTCGATGGGGTTTTTTCTAACTTGAGTCCGGAAATTCTTCGAGAGTCCAAAGCGCTGCGATGAGTCATTCAGATCAGATGCTGAAACGTAATGCAGCACTTGCACCGACGATCGAGCAGGATGCTCCGCCCGCCGTGACGGACTCGCTTTTATTCTTCTCGATAGAATCCATCCGAGCACTGTGTCTTGACCTATCAGTAACATGGAAATTATATCAACTTTTAGCGTGAGGGTAGCAACCATGCTCTTCTTTCTGCTCTTTCCGGTCGCTCTTCCCAACGTCACCTTTACCTCACTCAGTGACGTAACCATCATTCATCAATTCACAATTTGAAATACTGTACAAAGACAATAGAATCATTGCGAACAGCATTTAAATTTAAACAAGGATAATGGAAAACTTATTAAATTCAGCTTCATACGGGCTTGACGTAATGATGGAACATAGTAAACAAAACAGTTACATTTTCCATAGGATGAAAGAGCAATTGAATAATAACACGCAACATATATTCATATCAGATCAAATCTCTATGTTTACCATGATTTTAGATGAATTAAGCGAAGACCAAAATTTGATAAACGATGCTATAAATGATGTTAAGCATGGTATCACTCATCCGCAATTGTTAACACCACGAATTTTGATTGTTGAACTTGAAGAATTTGAACAAACACTTGACGTAAAATATCCCATCCTTTTGAAGAATACAAATTACCAGCATTTCATAGATATCAGCGAAATCTGAATCATGATATACGACGTTAAGTTACTATATTTCACCAAAATACTTGTGCTAGAAGTCAATCAATTTCAAGTCCGACATTTAATTCCTATTCCCTGAAAAAGTGGTCTTACTTTTGTAGCACCGATTCCCCGAGATGAGTACATATTAATTAAAGATGCAAAAAACTGCTACGTACAAACTGATAAGAATCTGTTAAAAGAATGTAGGAACTACCTGACCAAATGTGACCAAATCCCTTTGAGAGTGTCAAGACTTGAATCAATCATACTTTTATTTCATGAGTTGGATGGCTTCCTTTTCAGACGCAAACCCATGCGCTCTATCTGTTCCATACGTGCATTTTGCTGCGAAGGGTGTCTTCGTAGAGGTACGGGCGCCATAATGTTACCGCTTCAAATCTAACAATGCTTAATCCCTTAATGATCTACGGATATAAACAATACACCTCTATCAATGGCAAGCTGACCCGAGAAACCCAGACCAAACACTTACAGCTGTTAATTAAAGCGTAACTGTCAACAATAAATTTCGACCCTGCCCTGTACCTGCTCGGCGACCAAAGCAATAAAATGAAGTCCGACAATGCAAAGAACCCTGACCACTCATTCCTCACCTGGGGCACCAATGTTTGTATCAGATACACTTTACAAATATTTTATAGGATGAATTCGTAAGGAATGAGTAGTCGGGTTCTTAGAAATGAAAATGCAGCAATCTTCGCGGTAATATACTATTCAACAACAACTTGCCCGGGCATAAAAACCCTCACGATTTGAGGGAAAAGCCCGGGCAAGCCTATGAGGTAGAGCACCTTTATTTAAAATCTTTATAACACCTTAACTAACATCAAGTACAATACAAATTAAACTACATACACATTGGTTGTGAGCTTAAGCCTAAGAGAGATTTCTCTTACCTCTTCCGCAATGTTACAAACCTCGAAAGCATACCCAACATGACTGGTACATCAGAAGCAACACGTTGCCGCTCTCGAAGAGTCAGTCCTCGTCACTCTCAAACACACAACAATAAACACACAATCACCACCACAAGGGCACCTTCTCAGGTCCACAATTAAGGTAGTCACAATCACCGCCACAAGGGCACCTCCTCAGATCCACAATTAAGGTAGTCACAATCACCGACACAAGGGCACCTCCTCAGGTCCACAATTAAGGTAGTCACAATCACCGCCACAAGGGCACCTCCTCAGGTCCACAATTAAGGTAGCCACAATCACCGCCACAAGGGACGTCTGCAGGCCTTGAATCACCGTTCGATACTGACTCGATGGGGTCTCTCTCCCCCTCTGTCGCACCCCTACTCCATTGCTTAAGGGAGACCCACACATGCGACCCTTCCTTCTAGGCACCAAACTCAACTTGCCATCCAGGATGCACGGAAGGTGCAAAGATCAAACCCCACGATCCCACACACAACACATGCGAGCGTAAAGGACGCGAACAGAGTTGAAAAGACATGAACCTAAATAAAAGCATAAACTTAAGCTAAATAAGATGACCCTTGTGGAGATTGTCAGTGTTTCTATTAAATTCGCAAACAGCTGCTAGCTAGAGGCCTAAGTATTTGAAATTACTGGAAATATAAATGATTTTGTTCAAAAACAATTTAGGAAAAAGATAATAAAAATTGTTACTCCGTAACAATTTAAATTTATATTTCAGATGTTTTTCATATTTTTTCGGTAGTAAATTGTTGACACTAATCATTTCTACAATAATCATAATTTGTCTCTATCGCATTGTGCGACGCATAAGCCTTGCACGTACGTGCCTCTCACAAAATGCGACGCATATGCACGACACCCTACACGCAACGCGTGCCTCGCATGCCGTGACGGAACATGCCTCGCACGATTGTTATCTGGGTATGTATAATATATTAGTCCGGGAGCTGGATATACTTCCCGTAGCCACTTTCACCTCCCCTCGATAACTTTGTTGATATCTATGTTTTTTGATGCGGAGAATCGATTTTTCGTAGGTGTCACTTCCAAAACCCGTCAGTTTTTTTGTTATTAACAATTTAATTGTTTAATTGCTCCTAACTTTTTATCTATAATACATAGCGAAATTATAATCGGACAAATTGATTCCAATTTTCAATACAAACATTTTCCACTTTTAATTTTTGAAAAATATTGATTAGAACCAAAGTTGCATGCAAATTAGTGCAAAAATACTGCAAATATGCGCTCTTTCCTCATTCGATCGATCATATCTCGGCTTCTAATAATGCAATTTGAACTTTTGACCATTCATTTTAAAGAAAATACTTTGCCCTTCAAAACGAGTCCACCCACGTATCATTAAAGTGATTTGGAGCAGGTTTACAGCCCTTGAAAGTTGAATTTTTGATCGAAAAATGGCAATTTCAATTGTT
>CAKNXH010000196.1:0-20981 GCA_932178445.1 Andricus quercusramuli
TAATTCATGATTTTATAATGAAAACTCTCGTGCGTGCTTTCACCGACTCAAGACGCGATTTTGCGTTTGCCTGTGGAGGCATGGAAACACACCATCTATGATTTTGTTCTCGAAAGTATTGTCCATTGCTCCTATCAACTGACGGCATTCTTTTTAAAACTCGCGCCATTTTTTTGTAGCTTGTCTCCGGTTTGGGCGCCTATGGCGCTCTCACCTACGCATCGTTACAAAAAAATTGCGCTCGTTTAAACAAAGCCGTCAGTTCACAGTAGTCACGAAATTTACTATTTTAAGCTATTTTTTTGTAGTATCGCTGAATTATAGCAATAGTGGGTGATAAAATCAGCGAGAAAGTTTGAATAAAATTTACATTTTGGAAACTCTAAACAACATTTAGACGCTATGCAGTCTCATGATAATGTATAGGTAAAGCAGATTCTTCCTGAAAACAATTCAATCATTTTTAATCATGTTTTGAATCAGCTCCGGCAAGTGTGGGTCAGAGCGGGGACCAAGGGACGTTGTCGGCAGTCGCCATCGCCGTTAATATGCCCTTAACTCAGCCTTTTACCCTGACGCGGCTGCTCATGCTCATGCTCATGCTCATGCATGAAAAAATGCATGGACGTGAAGAAAGCTAGAGAGGTACACCTTGGGTACTAATTGGCTCGAATTGGGAGCCTCACATAATGAATTTGTGAGGCTCTTCATTTAGGGCGATCGCTAGAAAGATTGATCAGCAAGCTGGGTCGGAGCAGTGTTGCGGAACGAGCGTGTTATTTGAATAAATAACACGAGGATTCTAGATCGATCAAGAACAACGTCATCATATTCCGTTTTTATATACATAAATAACTGAAACCCTAATAGTTATTAAAAATATTCTCTTCTTATCCTTCTTGTATAGGGTTTCATTACTTTTTGTTCGGTATGTATGCGGAGATATTTTCTGTTCAAAACAAATAAATAAGATCCTTGAATGCTACAGTATTTTTGTCTACATTGATTTTGACATTAGTGTTCTCTTCTGACGATAAAAATTTAAAATGCTAAAGGGTTCCAAACGGACTGACTGTCCTCCAGATATTCAGCAAGGATATTATTTTGTTACAAAATTCAGAAATTGATATCAAAACATATTGAATAATGGGAGGTCTCTGTTTTTAGGTTTTTCGAAAATATAATTTCACCTTGAAAAAATCAAATCATTTAATAAATTAATGGCATATGGATTAAAATTTCATAAAATTCTATGTCACTGCAGCTTTATTGTATAAGTATGCAAACTTTGCGTAATTTTCTTATACTTTCGAAATCTGCCTTAGCAACAGTACAAAGTTTATCGTGGCTTTAGCCTATGGTATATATATACTGTAAATAAGCTCCAGAATATTCATTAACCGCACTGATAACAAAATTTTTTCATCAACGCACAAATGAGTTTTTCCTAGGAATTAAAAATATGAGAATTGTTCATACTATGGTTTTACCCTTGGCGATTATACTTAATTCTATTGGTAAATATAATATAGCTATGTTTTTAAGTGCACTATTGATATTTGCATATACAAAAATAATTCTGAATCAATAAATATTTTGTTTAAGATTTGAAAGGGTTAAAAAGGAAAATGACAACCAAAACCAACATCTCACTTTTTCCTTATTCTTTCTCCGTCTTTTTTAAAATAGATTGGTTCGAAATCAACCACAAAAATATATATTTCTACGAATATGGCCCATACAATATTTATTTTATACAGGAAAATTGTTCTTTTCGGGTGCAGTTCCGAATAGGTGAACCCTCCGATTTTGCTGAAACCACGTATACTTACGTATTTTGATGCGCTGATTACGAAAATCATAGTGAAAATTGGCGACAAGAACGTCTTCGTGGTAAAAACCATAAAAAACCCATAAAATTAGGATTTTTTTTATCTCAGTAAATATGAAAAATGTTGAGAAATGTTCAAACAAAAGTTTTAGCTAGTATAAAAATACATCTTTCTTGTATTGCACACTTTTCGCCTCAAACCATTATTTTTCGAGAAAAAGAGGATTGCGTTGGAAAAACAATTAAAAAAAGAAAAGAGTTACAGATAAGCGTTCGATCACGCTTGTCCCCTTTTCCAGGTTTCATGGGGGGGGGGCTACGCATTTACTGACTGTTACGGAAATGTGTTGAGTCACGCTCGCCCCTGTTCCAGGTCCAGGTCTCCGTCAGCCGAGGCCAAGTCTTCTCCTGTCAGGCCTTCTTCTTCTCCCATACCTGGATATGGACTTGGACAACTCGGAATTATTCGACTTATTCCGTTCTGCAATCGGTACCGTCTATTCGAAGTTCAAAGATACATTTTTCCTGCTAATAAGCCAATTAAAAGGAAATTAGCACATAATGTATTTTGGCCCATACCAATCCAAGAACAAATTGTATTATCAACATCCAGTGGGGACATTTTTGCAACATCGGAAAATGGTGGATATCTTAATGGAATCTATAATTCCATTGGAAAAAAGATTCGAAAAAAACATAGGAACAGGCGCGATTAATAATAAGACCTTAGGAGAAATTAATGAAAGCCCGGTAGGCGCCCGAAGCACAATATCACTGAATTTTAATATACTTATTGCCAAACACGATTCTATCGAGACTCAATATCATTAATGCAATTTGAAAAAATATCGAACTAAAATGTAATCTTCTGTTCGATCCGACGTGAGATAGAAATTTCACTACGTAACTTGTAATTGCTTTAAAAAGTCAATGTTGGGAATATATTGAATCGAAAAACATGATGTACACTTAGCGAGATTTTCTCTTTTTGCTTAGTTATAAGAATCTCGCCAAGTTTTCATAACATCTTTTATTTTAGTACATTCTCAAAGTTTCAATAATTTTTTCAATTAGTAGGTTTCAAAAGTTATGTTTCTTTCATACTTACTTGTAAAACTGTGATTCTACAAACTACGTTGATTGTACTGATAAGTCTTTACGGGGCGTAGTTTTTTTTATCGTGCATATTTTTGGTTAGATTATCATTTTACAAAATTGTTAGATGGATATCAAAGTATAATAAATAATATAAGACTTGATTTTAACTTTTTTAGAAAAAATGTGTTTTAACCCTTTTTGCACTTCAACTCATGCTCCGTTCGTCAGTTTTTAGAATTTTTAAATTAAATTTTATCGGATTGCATTTCTCAAAAATTGGTATTAAAATTCTTTTCTGATACCCAGCGTAAATCGGACTCTTCTAACATGCAGCATTTCGTTTATCGAGGAAATTTTAAGCGGGCGAAGAGTTCTCACGAAAAAATTCAGAGAAAACTGAGAATGTTTTTTGGAAAGTTGAAGATCGAAATGTTTATTAGTTTAGGAGTATTTATTTTTTTAGTTGCTGCCAGCGTTGGAGTTTACGATTGTACTGTAGACTTGCGGGCTTATCGCCGCACTACGTTCATTGTAAGAACAAAGTATTATTTCACGTATCATTCGTGAGCTACCTTGAACATTCGTTTTGTAAAGAGACCTACCTGTATGCACATGTTCACTGCAGTTCGTCTGATCTATTTGAAAATCAAAACAGAGCAGTTAGTCCTTAACTCTTCACTGGATGTTGCACATCTGAGTGAAAAGATTATAATAAATCTAATTTGAATATTTATTGCTGCATGAAAGTGATTTAATAAGAAAATGTCGCTTTTTCATTTTGTATTAAAATGGAAAAAATTCCACAAGATTTCGAGGTAGAAAACGAAAAAGAGAAAAGAGTACATGGGCGCGTGATGTTCAGAAAAATTGCCAAAATAAGGTAAAAGTTTGATTATTTTTTCTATTCAAATTAGGAATTAATACTGCTATAACGACTCACAATAAATAAAGAGTACAAAAAATTCTACTTTGTTCATATTGTATGGCGAAACTTCTGGACCTGTGCCGGAACACGGCCAGTCAACCATCCCTCGAAACAGGTCCAAAAACTAAAGAAATTTAAGCATTTTAGGAAACCTTACATTTTTTGTGTGAATAGAATCTACAATAATATTTACGAAAATACCGGTCAGTCCGCACAGTGACTGAACATGCCCAGTCAGCACCCCCCCCCCTGCCCTCACCTTACATAATGTGTCAAAAGAACTAGTGTCAATAAAGGATTTTGGCTATGCTTGAAGTCTTTGCGTGAGTAGTACCTACAATAACATTTACGGAGATACCAGTCAACCCGCAAAATGCCGGTACCTGGCCGCTTAGCTGCCTATCGCAACATGTCGAAAATGTAAAGAAATTTAAGGATATTAAGAAAGCTTGAAGTTTGATGTGAATAGTAGCTACAACGACATAAATGAAAGTGCTGGACACTCCCGAAAATGTTCAAAGATTGCAACTTTGGCTCCATATTCGTAATAAGCGACTTCAAAACCCCCAATATAACTACTTTTAGCCAAATTTATAAAAGTTTTTGAATTGTCATCAACATATTGCTTCCTTCATTTTTAATTTCATTAATTTGACTCAAGATTCGTGATCAACAACTTCAAAAATCCCAGAGTAACTATTTTCAACCAAACCCGTGGCAATTTTTACATTTTCACCGCCATATTGGGCCCGTCATTCTAAATTGTAAAATTTGACTTCCGATTTCATAATAATTATCGCCCCAAAACACCCAGGAGTAACCATTTTCAGCCAAATAAGTGGATTTTTTTAATTTTTACCAAAATGGTGTGCTCTCTTAACCCATGAACGGCTAGCGGTACCCTTCGGGACCAGCCACCCGCAATGCTTTAAAACCCGTTTGAAACCGGCGCCTATCCTTCAAGCGATCTGACTGCGAGCGTGTATGGTTGTCTGAGGTCCCCCCTCCCCAGTAGACGTCAGTCGACCGGCTCCGACTTGTGTGAAGGCAGCGCAGGAAAGATAAACACAGTGCTACGAAAAATGAGCTCCCCTCTGAGTGTGAAGTTTCGGTAAGTGACATTTCATACTTCTGTGTAATGATCAACTGGCATGCCGAGTATGTGTTTTTCTGCGAAAAGATCCTGAGAATGAGTGTATGTCATGCTTTTGGTGAGGGTCGAATATTGCCCGAGATTTCGAACGTTGAATGGAAGTGGTACTGTTTGGAACCGCTAGCCGCTGATAGTGGCAAATCAGATGGTGTATGTCATTGTGTGTTGTTCTTTGGCGGAGGCTGTTTTAATGAAGACACCATGTTTTTTTAGCTTAAAACAAGAGTTCATTATTTTGCACAAGGTAATTTACAAGTTGTTATAAATGCTCTATTATAAAACCACTCTCTCAACCGCGGTTTTCGGTGATATTACGCTTCATGAAGGGCTGGCGTTGCTCGAGGAGGATGAAGATCTCGTGCCCACTGAATTTTTCACCGAACCTCCAGAGCCCAATGTTAATTCCGATGAGGACAGCGGGGAGGAGGTAGTTTGGTTAATAACCTTAATAGGCGTCAGTTGAACGCTGCATGTCAAATCCGTCTCACCCAAGCATCTGCTGACAACATCCGATGCCGTCTGTGGCCACGAAAAGTGCTTGCGAATTGTGAAGGATTCAAGCCCTCCTTGCCCTTATGCGGTCGTTGGAAAAGCCCCTCAGCGTGGACTAAGAAGAGGTGAGAGGCATGTACGGGGAAGAAGTGGGGCATGTGCTCGTGGTGGTGGTGGTCTTCGTGGCGGAAGTCGGGGAGCGTCTCGTCAAGAGATTGTTTCAACTCCAGCGGTGATGACCCAGGTTCCTCTGGCGATGATCCAAGCGATCTAGGGAACAATAGTACACCTGCATGCAAAAGAGAGAAGATGTAAATCAGTCAAAGCACAAGTGGGTGCGCACAGATATTGGTGTCAAACATAATGTTTTTCCTATGAAAGATTTCACTAGATTTAGGGAAAGAAATCCAATTCAAGTATTTGAGTTATTTTTTTATGACGAGGTTATTGATTTTCTTCTCCAAGGAATTAGGTAATTCGCTTTGTTCAAAAGTTGTCCAGACCCTAATGTTTCAAGAGACGAATTGAGGTATTTCCTTGCAATACTTATTCTGAGTGGGTACTGCAACTTACCTGGAAAAGACAGTTTTTGGGATCAAGGTGACGATCTGCGAAATATCCTGGTCTACAATTCTGTGAGGAGGGACAGGTTCCGAAACTGTGAAGTTCCCCAAAGGACCTGTAATAGAGCAATTATAAGTATCAAGTGATTTGTACAGCATTTTATAAATTTCAAAAAAAATAATCATGCAATAATTCCAAAAATCAGTATTATTCTTTTCACTTACCTTATAAAACCTACGAATCGTCTTCTCATATATGTTTTCCAGGGTTCAAATAGTTAGAATGCCATGAGCTGCGACTTACAGCTGTTGCTGGCTTCATTTATTCCTTAACACTGTTTTGAAATAGAGAAGTACAAGCTTACAGTATACGTTCGTTCGTGCCCGGGGGAAGACACGACGAGCAGCTAGCGGTACCATATGGGACCACCCTCTCACGCCCATACGCGCAAACCGAACTAAAAACTGATAGGACATTCGGGTAGCCTAGTGGATAGATAACCACATATGAAGAGCAAAACGAAATCGGTGATGCAAAAAAAAAACCGCCGTTCATGGGTTACATTAAACCAGTTAAATCTAACTGAATTCCAGTTAAATCGCACTGGCTGAAACAGCCATAAGTTTGCCACTGACAATCAGTGAGATTTCACTGGTTAATTCAGTGGTATTTTAAAATCGCACTTTACTCTCACAACAGTAAATTAGGGCCGGACGGCAATATGATAGGATTTCTTATTATATTGCACCTAACTGCGGAAAGGCCCGTCATCACGTCAACGTGTCGCGTCGCTCAAAAACAAATCCAAGTTACCAGGTGTCTCCCCACTTTCAAGTTGAAGATTTATATCCTTTGCTTATACCAGCCAGGCCCAAACATTTCTAACACGAACAATATGAGACAATACATTTTTTTTCACACGGAAAATGCGAATATCGGACTGGTGACATGTGTGGTCCACTTGTCTGGAGGTTCATATCTTGACCGCGTGGAACGCTATATCAATAATTGAATCCATCATTGAGCGTCACTGGTATATTAGGTAATGTTGTTTTAGTTGAGTTACTTACTGGTTCACCCAGCAAAAATCGGAAATCACTGATTCGCCAGTGATAATTCAAAATACCAAATCAACCAGTAACAATTATACTGGTTCAGTTCCAGAGAGTGACGTCCTACTGTATGGAGGTATTGGTAGATCAGAAAAATCTTTCGGGGGCTTTTTATTGGAGGATAGAGGCAACCTTTGAGTGTCTAGTCGTCCCAAAAATTCGGGACGACAAGCCAAGCTTATGAAACATATTTACATAGTTATCCTGAATATCAAGACAAGACACTTCAAAACTAAATTTATTTGCCTAACTCTATTTTTGAATTTATTTGCATGGTCTAAAATAGTAGGCCACCATATAAGCTGTAATCCTTCCAATAGGTCAAAAGTGTGCTAGGAATATTAAAGAAACATCGACGAACATACACACTGAGGAAACAGTTTGGCTGCACCAACAAACATTGTTTTAGCTCAACAATATGACTTTTTTTTCGATATTTACTCAAGAAAACTGTTTCCTTGAGACAACAACATTTCTTTATTGGAAAATTTTTATTGACCTGAAAAAAATAGTTTGTTGAGCTAACGAAACTGTTTTGGGGTATACTTCCGAAAAGGTCATCCAAGAATATTGATCTGATACTTGGCCTAGGAGTTCCCTTCAGACTCTAATTGGAGAAGCCAGATCCAGAATTATGGAGCATTGTCAGACAAGGTGGGAAAACGAAACCAGAGGTTTCACACATTCTTTGAGTGCGAGAGATGGGTAGAAAAGGGAAATAGACTGAGGATACAAATAAGACATTTTTCTGCGGAAAATGTCATAGAAAAAGTGCTTGAATCCGAAAAATTCCGGAACAACGCTAAAATTTAAACGGATACCACGAAAATGACAACCAGGACGATGCGTACATCTTAGTTGGGACATGCAGGTTGTAAGGAAGAGGAAGACGACCGCGACCGAACTCCTAAGTTGCCGAAGGTCGGCGAGCCCGATGCGAGACCAGTGCCGCCAACCTTGGCGATTTATCGCCATTCTGGCGATATTTTTTTTATTTGGCGACCAACTTTTTGGGATTTGGCGACTGGCGACATGTATGGAGATAAAAATTCTGTGTTGGCGATTTTTTGGCGATTTATCGACGACTTAATGATTTCTTACTTTTTTTTTATTTTAGAAAGCGCGCTTTATGAAAATGTCTGGCTGAAATTGCTTGGTAGTATCTCTACCCTTTTCTCATAGTTATATGAAAAGAAGGATAGGACTATGTAGTTTACTACCAAGCCTAACCTCTCTGACTAAGCGACGTCAACTTGGTCAACAAATACGGATAGATTCTCGTTCTCTCATAAATTCCGCCAATTGACATCAACTATACCATGATACGAAGATTCGCGTCCGTGCTTGTATGTGCTTGTTTACGTTCAGAACAATGGTCGATGGAAATGGCTCAAATTATACGTTCATCGGGCGTTTGTCAATAGATCAAATTTTAAGGTTGGAAAATAAAAATGGGCAAGCAGAAAGATAAAGTAAGGAAGTATAGCACAGAATGGAAAACAAAGCCGTGGGCTAAATGTATGTAAATTTTTTAAACATACATATTACCTACTATGGATTCCATTTATACTAATATAGAAAGTTACTAATAAGTTTTGGACATAATTCTCTTGCCTCTCTGCCTTTGTAATGTTTATTAGTTGAATTGGAGCCAAAATCAATGTTTACATGACTTTATCATTTATACATACATACTAATATTAAATAATTCACTAATTGTTAGAGATCCAGAAAAAGTTGTGCACTCCCTGTTTGTAATCTTGCAAGTGACACTGAGTCAGTTAAATCATTACTGAATTTATTTTCAAAAATTACTGAGATTTCATAATCATCAAATTTGTTACTATCTCACTGTCTGAAAATTTGTAATTTTATAATATTTAAAGGCCTAATCAATTATGTTTTTTTTACTGTACACAATCATTTATTTCAAATTTAGTGCTATTTGTAAAAAGTTACTTTATAGGTTGGTGACATATGACGATTTTTATTTTCTAAAGGTTGGCGATTTCTGGCGATTTTTTTCATCAAGAATGGCGACTTTTTCTATCATTTTGTTGGCAGCCCTGTGCGAGACACACGATGCGAGACCGTGGTACAATGGAAGAGCCTCGCCCTGGAGGGGTACATCTGCCATAAAAAAGAGTGGTGATTTTTTAGTGGATAAAAGATGGATGAATAACATCTTCATGATGATAAGCATTGAAATCTCCATACTACCCATAAGTGCGGACCCTTCTCTGGTGTCTGAGTTCATATTTTTTTTACCATTTCCGTAAAAAAATATACAATACAAAAAACTAAGCCAAGTAGAATGTTATCAGCAGGTACACTACACATAGGTAGTAGAATAAAAATTATCAACGATTTATAAAAGAAACATAACTTTTAAAATTAGTTGAATTGATAAATATATAGAAACTTTAGAAAGTGAATTTATTCAGAACGTCGTAATAGGTAGACAGGTTTGTTTTCTTGAAAGTGACTTATGAAATATTGATATTTCAGAGATAGAAGCTCGATTCACTTCATGCTGATAGTGTAAACAATGAGGTAATGACTATTTTATTTCGAAATATCCTCTAATGAAGCATCAGATATTCATCAGTTACGCTGATAATAAAAATTGGTATTATTACATTAATCAGTTTTTTCTCTAATTGGTAATGATGAAGATCGTTTACACTCTGGTATTATTCTTGGTGGTCATCCTTGATACATTTGGTGAATATAATAATATAATATATCCATAATTTCAATAACATTTTTAAGCTATGCACAGGGGGAAAAATTAATGTTGAATCGCTTAGTTCGCTTAGTCCAAATCATGCTTCCATGAAAAGTTACATAATAATTTGGTCCTAAATGTATGCAAAAACTTCCAAAATATAATGTAATCAAAAGTTTTAAAAATTTCCATTCGTTGAATTATAAAAAAATTGTAGCCCTCAAATAATATCTTCAATTAGATTCATAAATTTTTTTCAATTTTCGGAAGAACCAAGTAACCCTAGGTTGAAATACTATTTTTTTAAGAAGATTGTTGCACAGTCACCGCTCACTTTCCAAGGAAATATTCAAAAAATTATTCAAAATAGACTGTTTTACCTATTTTTATGAACGTTTGGTGCAAGGAGGCGAGATATTTTCAGAAAACACGCGTTTAATTAGATTATATGGAAAATTAATCTATTTCTAGAACTTAACACTGCAAAATTTTTATTTAGGATGCACTGCAAATGAGATATTTTCCATGATTTATTTTAAGTGTCTATTTTTTTCAAAATGTACCACAAACGAGTAATTTAAAAAAAACTGATTTTTTAGCATTTAAAATTTTTTTTTAAGGGTTTCATATATCGCTTGTACTGGAACACATAGGATCTTTTTTTGTACACAAAACTGAAGAGATGAAGCAAATCAAACTTTAAGATTGAGATGCTTTCAAACGAAGGGTTAAGAAAGACTGCACTCAAGAAGTAAAACCCTAAGGTATTTTGAAATACCACCTGACGAGAATATTCGATCAAGTAAAAGTTGGTTCAAGTAAGGCATTCTGTACACCGCACAGGTGGGCAAAAACAATTTTTCTGGACAAATTAGTCTAGAGCTTAAAATTCTGACACGATTTGGGCATTTTGTTCTCTAAATGAAATTCAATTAAATTTCAATGAGATTTGTAAAATCCAATGTGTGCATTTTTTATATCAATATTTTATTCAAGAAAAACAAGTTTACAGTAATTTTGTTATTATATAAATGATCCAATTTTTTTAACTACTTGTATTTCAATGTTATTCCTCATGGTATCAGTGAAGAGCCTCAATACAAATAATATCAAAAAAGACTTCGTTCTTTTAACAAAATCAATCAAAATTGTTCCGCAATTAATAATATGTACCACATTTTAATACCTGATGTTTGTTGATTGTTTCAATAAATTTGATAAAGAAATATAGATTTTCACCGCTTTTCAACTGACAGATTCCGAATTCTCATCGGAGTCAATTTTAAATAACAAATCGTTCGCTTATGATACTTCATTAACAAACAATAATTATTTATCTTATGAAAAATTGTATGAACAATCTCACAAATTGACTACTTATCAACAAATGGATGTCACTTTTTTTGGCGAAATTGACTGATAATGACTCAGAAAGGACCATATTTGTTGAGACCCTGTATAAGGTGACAAAATGTATTATTTATTTTAATACATTTCATAAAAAAATACAGAGATTAAAAATTGTAAGAACGCTGCATCCAGAAGTACAAGCACTGCATCTAAATCCACCATAGGCAATCAAATTCAGTTTTTTAAAGGAACGGTTTCTCAGTATTAAAAAATGATGAAGTGGCGGGGTTTTTAATGACATTCATTATAAAAAAAATTGTCGCTAATTCTTGAAATAACAGTAGAAGGGTAGATGGCCATGTTATGCAGAGTTGATTCTATTGAAAAAACGAAATATGCCAGTAGAAAATTGACAAAAATCTGTATTTCTTTGAAAACTGTATTGAAATAAATAACAAATAATGTCTCCTGAATAACAGAGTGCTTCTTGAGCCGTCGGCAGTCGATTTCATAAAAACAACATCAAGTTGTTGAACAGTAGTCAAGTTTTGAATTTTCTTATAAAATTTTTCATGAAATAAAAAATTAAGATTCTCTGATAAATTATAGCAAGAAAAGGATTTTTCAAAGTCATTCACAGTTAATCGAAAATCTATATCTTTTTATGAAATTTTTGAAAGTAATGAGAAATATTGTCCTCTGACAGAATCTACTTATCAATAAGGTCCTTCATGAGTCACTGGAGATCGATTTCGTAACAGAAAACAACATCCTTTTGTTCACAAGTAGTCCAATTGAAAATTGACGAAAAGCTGTATTTTTTAAATCAAATTTATGAAAAAAATTAACAAATGATATCAGGTATCAAAAATTATTATATATTATTTATTGCGAACAAATTTTTGATCAATTTTGTTAAAGGAACGAAGTCTTCCGAGCGCGAAATGGCTAAGATAAACATTTGTTTATTAAACTTGTTGACCACATTAAAAATTAATTCAGACTTCAAACAAATGGTAAATCAGTATTGTTCGTATATGGATAGCTCGAATAAAAAATTGAAAAATAAAGACTCAAAGTATTTTAAATCATGAAGAAGTGCTTTTACATATTAATTTGTTAATATAAAAATGAACCAAATTTTTTAAATTTTGTAACTGGTTTGATATTATTTGTAAAAAGTGCCGTCACTGATATAATGTTTTACATAAGTGTAAGCAGCGGCAAAAAATCAGACTTATTATATAAAGAAATGTGATGCCACAGTTGCTAAAAGAAATATAAACACATTTCAAAAATCAACTTTCACAAATCTGTTTGAAATTTATTTCACTTTAATTTTTTTATATGCTCAAATCAGATCAAAATTTTAAGCTCTACACTAATTTGTCCAAAAATTTTTTTGTGCAATTTTGTCTCAAAATCGTGGAACTTTGGACATTCTGGGAGTACTCTTGCGTCGATTTGAAATGCTTTTCATTATATGCAAACGGCAATTGAAGAGTAAATAATCATTTTGTGGAAAATTTTTATTTTCTCATACTTCGAGTAAACATATAGTAAATAAACAAATGAAAATGCAACAATCTCTGAATAGGGTGCTCCTGGAAATTTAGCGCTCTTCAATAAAAGAAAAGTAATTGCGGATTGGGGCAAAATTGAACGCTGCAGACCTTTTGAACACACAAAAAAAATGCGTTTCCTCCCATAGTGCGGTGTATCATGGCATACTATCGTGAGCATTTCAACATTTCTATTATTACTGCAAATATCAACTGATTTTCATGAATCTTCTTTTCACTTTCTTGAAATTACATGCATAAACTATTTCTGCTAATTAAACTTGAATCACCCAATGCTTTCATAATTTCAGTTTTTTGAACCGGGCTGCATCTCATAACAATGAAAGGGTGATTCGCTTCAGGTAATTTGACAAGGATTTGACTTTGACAAGGATCGATTGCCCAGACCTCGAAAATACACACTCAGCTAGCAATGAGCGTTACTGCACTTTTTTCTATTGTTCTTTTCTTTCTGCTTATAACGTCGAATATAAACATTTTTCGAAAAAACCGAAACTAGCCGGCAAAACAGACTAATATTTAGATGAGGTATGCAAAATATCAAACAGAAGACGTGACAACACTTGAGTGCAGTCATGGCAATCATTTTTCCCTAATATTGAAAAACAGTCAAAAAATTGAATAGTGCGTCAATTAGTAGTGAAAGTTTGTTTCATACGATATTAAATTAATAAATAATTAGTGTGATGAATTGCACCCTTTGAAGATCAGTGGAATCCTGTTTTAATAGAAATTTAAATTTGAATGACTATGATTGACAGTGACTGTACAGCCGGGAAATAAGGAAATAAGGTGCACAGATATGAGACGGTTCTTAACAAAAATCTAGTAAACTATGGTTTTTTAAAAAACCTTTTCATTCACATCATCTTCTTAGAATTTTTATTTTGTATAAATGTCTAAAAACTGATGGAGGGACATGAATATTTTAACAGGTAAACCTTCCTCAAACCATAACAAATGTTGATGTCAAGTTTCAGTCTCGCATGTTTCGTGATTTTGGAGAACAATCGTTACAAAGCATTTTTGCATGAACCTTATGAACTCCAGGGCAAACTCACCTCAATGTCCTCAATCTTGCCTCGAACTAGCGTTCATTATATACCAACAAGCATGAATATGCACTTCAAAAAATATTTATTTCTATATACTACGCTGAAACGCTGATACCACGCTGAAAACACCAGTTCCCGTTAGATCACTGAAGTTAAGCAGTGTTGGGCGCGGGTAGTACTTGGATGGGTGACCGTTCAAGGAATACTGCGTGTTGTTGACCCGTTGTGGGTGTGGTGGACCCACACTGGTAGTATTTATCCACCTAGAAACACTACCCGAATCGGGTAGTGAGGCAATGAACTTTCGAGTTCGAAATGCTAATCAATTTTTTTTAAATTTTATACTTTTTTGCAGATTTGAGTTCTCAGTTCGAGTGTTTGCCTAATGGCGAACCTATTCCTGGTATTTCTCGTTACGGAAGTTCTTATTCTATTGGCAGACCTCAGTCTCCTGTCAGGCTTTCTCTTCCTGAAGAACCTCCTCTTCATGCCAGGTCCAGGTCTCCTCATCCAAGACTTACTCCTGCTGAGTCTCCGCCTGTCAGGCGTCGTTTTAATACCGGACTTTGGAATTCTATTGCAGTTGATCAACTTGGATTTATTCGGCTTATTCCCAAATGGAATCCACACCGGCTCTTCGAGTTTCGAAGATTCCTTCTTCCTGCTGATAAGCCAATTCGGAAAAAAATTGCACATAATTTATTTGAGCCATTCCAGAAGAAAGAGCGTATTGTATTATCAACACCCAACGGTCAAGTTCTTGCAATATTAGAGAATGGTGGAGTTCTTAGTGGAATATATAATACCGTCAATAAGCGTGTGACAATAGATATGGAAAGCGGCACAGTTACGCTAATGTCCGCAGAAGATCTTAAGGAAAGTCCCGTAGGCCGCCACCGCCCAATCTTACCACGGAATTTTAGTATAATATTTGTAGACCAAGATTCTCTAAGTAGTCTGCACCACACCACTAATGTAATTTAAGGAAAATTGAAAACTTAAATGTATTTTCATTTTGTACTTATTTCCAGAAATTCCGTAGAGCTAATGAGCCCTCTAAGAAACAGAGCATACATAATAAAATAAATAATTACATTCACTGGTCGATGCATGTTAAATGTATGGCAGAATTGGTACTAGAGTTGTAAAGGAGAAATAAAATAAGATAAAATAAAATATAAAGCTGATAGTCTAAAATCAATTCTAGTATCAAAGCAACAAATAAAATGATACACAGCTAGCAATATAAAACCGAAACAGATTTTACCCAACTGAAAATTACGAATGTACATAGTACATAGTTTGTTCTTAGTTGTTGATTCCAGAACTCTTGGTAAGTCCAGGATGTCAACCAATGATCCCATAATAATTTCCTCGGGTCCCATGAAATGGGCTCCAAGGGTTTTTTTTTTGCATCTTGCTAATTTCGGACAGAATATTCAGCGATCTTTCATCATCCCGGCTGAATTTCCCGCACTCTGTCGTGGGGTTGAATCCCATTTTGTGCATGTGATAATTCGAGCCGTTGTGTCCTGTGATAATCTGAACCACTATTCTCAGGTCTTTCTTGGGTAATATCAGTATTTTCCTGGTTCTGTCCATTCTGTTAATATAGCTCAGGATGGCTTTTACCTGTCAGGAATTCTGGGAGTTTTCTCTGTATTTTCAGTTCTTCGTCAAATCTAGCTTTTAATGACCATCTCGAAGCAGTAAGATGCTTATAAGGGTTCCGGGTCTATGTACCTTATTTCTGTGCCGCTTTTCTTCAGTTGATCAGCTTTTCCGTTGTCCTTGGAACTAGTATGACCAGGGATCCATACGAGGATCAAGTTATTCTTTTGTGCAAGTAGATTTAATGCCGTTTTGCATTCTCAAACCAGCTCTGATGTTATGTCTGGTTTTTATGTTAACGACACTTGGCTATTAGAGCAGATTCTAATCTGTCTACCAAAAGCGTTTCCCTATTATTGTTTTGAGCAGAAGAAACGAAGGATGGCCGGGAACTTCTGTCGTCTGTGTACCAGATATCCCCTTGGAGGAACAAGTTATAATTTACTTTCCACATACCTCTGCCTGGGATACAGATGCGGAAAGTCTTAGTAGAGTTTAAACGTTTCTTTATTATGTCCATAATTGCTCCCGAGATGCCCCTAAACGCTAGCGTTTGTAATCTTTGCAGCCTGTCCTATATGGTTATGAGTTTATTCGGTGGTCCACGTCAAACCAAAGGCTCTTTTGTACATCCAAAATGTCATGAATAACTTCCTACATTGGGTCTCCACATGCTTCGCCCACTTTAGTTTGCCATGAAGGATTGCTCCCGGGTATTTAACTGAACCTGATATCATCAGCTTCTTACCACGTAATGCAGGGGCGTTAAAGTTCAATTCCCTGTACTTTCTCGTTTCGACATGCGCCCCACTGACTAGGATAACACTTGTCTGCGTATCCATGAGTTCCATCCTTTCCTTTCCATCAATCAAGTTCCATCCATCCTTTCTTAATTAGCCTACGAAGGAGGCCGTCCAGTAAAAGCATCACAGGAGGGGTCATTACTCCTCTAGTTTCGGGTCGCCTTTGGCATAACATACTTCCTATTCAGCTTACTAGCTGTATTATGCACACCATACCTTGAAGCCTCCCGATTGATGACTTTTGGAGGGGTATTGCTGAAAGCATTATATGTCATAGAACGTGCGCACAGTGTACCCTCCTCGTCAGTACCCTCGAAATTTTCTACAGCACCATGGAGTGCAGTTCCTACAAAGCAGCTCGCCTGGAAGACTTGCCCCTCTTTACAACGGGGAGGCTCAAGCAGCGCATCCCTGGTATATCTCTCGACCAGTTTGTCCAGCGTCTTCAGAAGGAAGGATGTCAAACTAATTGGCAGGAAATTATTAGCAGCAGTGTAGCTCTCTTTCTTAAGTTAGGAAATTAAAGCCTATCTGCCATCATTCCATGCCGAAGGCACGTGTTCAATATGAATGCTTGTCCTACATAGTTTCTTCAGTACGAAGGGGGGATGAAATCCGTGCCCTCTTGTAAGAGCCCCAGATTTCCTCCTCTCGGTCAGCTTGAGTTCGCTGAAAATCTGGGAAGTGGACTTGCATCAGTTGAAGCAATGTTTTCTCTTCATCTTCGGCAAACTCGATATCATCGTGCCTTATCCTTCTGCTTGTATGTCTTTATGTTTACCTTGTATTCATTCTGAGATATCTTGTGGATGTCGCAGTCTGAAGGCAATTTAATTGTGTTTTTACTGTTGTACAACACTCTAGGCTTTTTGCGGAGTTTCCCTAGGTGGAAGTTCCACCACTCTGCTCATTTCCTAGATTTAATTGTACTTATACGTCAATTTTTCCCGCATGATCTAATCAGAGCCATTTGCAGAAAATACGCGGCATGCTTTAACTCATCCATAGTATCATAGCTTGTAGAGTATTTCACGACCCTATCTTTGAGTTCCTCTTTATATTTCCGGAAAGTGGCGTGATCCCTAGAGGATGCATAATAGTAAACGAAATTATAAGACGTATATTAACCAACTATTCGAGGAGAGAAACAAGGTGAAAGAGCCAAAAACGCTACGCATCAAACGTAGAAAAGATGAGGTAATTGCCATTGGAGTTTCTCTACATCCGGAAGCAAAGAGAGAAGAATTTAAGTTACGACTCGTTACAAAAACATTGCGCTTGTTTCAAAAAGGCAGCCAGTCCACACTAGTCAGGAAATTTACTATTGAATATCTGTACAGAATCTAATTCTACGACATTCAAAGAACAACTATGTGAAAGTTCGGATGAATTGAAATCCGCATACGTTGAAGTTATTTTATTTGATGTTTTAAAAAATAATTTGCTTGAAAGTCCGAGGTTTTTCCAGCAAAATATTCGTTTCGGAATGTCGCGTTCAACTCATTGCCAAATATATTAAACAGTTCCTAACAATTTTTCAAATTCGCAAAATCAACAGCACATAATACTTTTTGAATCTCAACATATAAATCTCAACCAAACACGAATAAATATTACGTGATTGTTGAGTGATCATAAAAAACGTTTACTCCTGGAGCGGAAATTTTTTCGAGGCTAAGCATACGAGTTTCATCACGTACTCTAATTGATTATTATCATACTCATTCTTTACAGTGCCGGCCTAAGCCTTTTTGGCGCCTTCGGAGAACAGAGAATCGAAAAAGGGGCTCCCCATCGGGAAGACAAGTGCCCTGCGCGCCTAATTGCCTACAACTTTCGCGGTTCCCTAGGGCGGACCCGACCTGTACATCCCTTCCCCCATCGTAAGGCGGTAGTAATTCTTTACAAAAATAATTATTGGACCTTCATACATGAATCGCAGACGTCAATGGTACCTGACAAAATTTTAATTTTAATGATATTATTGAGACTTGCTCACTTCTTTGAATAACCAGTAAAGAATCTTTTGAAATTGTCTGATTTTATAATAGCAGAAATATTTTGAATACTAAAATTATTTGTCAGATTTAAAAAATATAAAATAGAGTTTTGGGGTGCTTTGGGATCTGACGTTCTGTTTGATAACTGATGAATCTCGTGTTTTTATCTCTGCAGACATTTCCATTACACAATTCAATATTTATTCATGATTACCCAGCAATCACGAAATATTTATTCATGCTCATGATCCAGATTTGAAAATTTATCGATTTAACTCTCAAGATTCTACGAATGAGGGGTGGGACAACAAACATAATTAAAAAATAATTTACCATTTTTTCAAAAACTAAGAATTTGATTTACAGATTATTAGTTGCTAAATGAAGGCTAAAAGAGTTTGATTAGAAAAAGTTAACGAGTTCTGAGGAAATAGTGGGGAATTTTTAAAGCAAATAAGCGTTTATAATGCTGGAATGAAAATCTAGCAAAACCACCTCTTTTAGATCCCAGTTTTTGTATGCATCTCCACACTCTGCATTTTCTATGTAATGAAGTGTATTTAAAGATTATATTGCGCAAAGCTCTGTAGGCTTTCCAGATGCATAGGTATTCTAAATTTTGACAGTTACGACCTTTTAGAATTCCAAACTTTGGCGTGGAAAACATTGACCAGACCATCTCTATTTTTCTGCTATGAACTGTGAAATGGCCTTGCGTTACCATAGTCCATAAACTTGCGTTACGTTACGGGGACGAGGTGGTGGTGAAGAAGCATCAAACTCTATTATCAAGCGCGAACTACGAATCGATCATACTGGAACTTGGAATTAGGGCGTCCGGGTTTATGTCCTTCCGAGAATCTATGCTGCAGTGAGAGACTCCGGTCATGAGTAAAGTTTTCTTTTGATATCTATTATTGGCCATTTCCTCAAAAACAAATACAATGAGTAAATTTGCATTCGGTGAATATAGATTTTTATTATAGATTAATTTAATTCATTTCTTCAAACTTCGGAAACAAATTAATGGATAAAACTGGCATCTGCTGCATTTTCGGTGTTGAGATGCATTCATGTACTGATTTCGTAGTTAGATTATATATACTTAACGATGAATCATAACCCAAAACTGAACCACAACACTTGTCATTGTTTTTAATGGTTATCAAAAATCTTTACAACCAAATTCAACTATTTCGCATTTTCGAACATAGAAAATAATTTCATTGAATCATTTATTTTCCTCTAACGTATAATATTTTGACCAAATGAATTGCCTTCAACAGCACTTGTGATTGTTATCAACAATTATTATAAAAAATGCATATTTTTGAACACAGCACATTTTTTTGCAGAGTTACTTCTTATCATGTCAAGAATATTATTATCACCGAAAAAATTGCCATAAGGCAACGTATAGTGATACTTATCATTGTAATTATCAACCCTAATGAATAAAATCACTGTTTTTTGCCTTTTTTAACTTAAAAGATTCCTGTACAAACAATGATAGTTAATTTGATGAATGTCAATCCATTGTGCTACGATATTATTTTTCAGATGAAAAGAAATGACATGTAAAGAAGAAAAATTTTTATTGTTTAAAACTGCGATATAAGTGTATTTGTTTATAACACTTGCTGTCGAAAGATAATCTATTCTAACGATAATAACCGTTTGCAAATTCAAATCTTGTTGAACCAGCTCATGCTCATCTTAGGCTCAATTCTCCGTGAAATCCAGTAAATTATTCCTAGAAAGTCTCCAAATTTATAAAATCAAGTGCAAATTATACTCTGTACATTTTGACAGAGGAGACAAATAAGTATATAATAAATATATACTAAATATTTTCCAGAATTGGCCATGAGTTTAATGCGCAAAATTTCACAAATCATGATTATGACGCGAAATTTTCTAAATTTTCGTAGATTTAGTTTCTGCGCATATGTTCATCCTTGAAGTGAAACATGCATTTTCAACCAGTCAACACAATTGTACCAAAATCATTCAATAATGATATTGTCGTTTAGTTTTCAATATTTTATTGTATTGTTTGTATTATTGGTAATTTTGCATAATTTTACCTAATTTAAGGACAAAATCAGTATGAAGGATGGATGCAAACACCAAAGATTTTTAGAAAATATTTTTAAACTAGTGAATGTTGATAAAAAATTGTTCAAGTTTTTACAAAACATTTACACTTGAAAGAACTGTCGATAAAATGTAGACCTTTGATTCATCACGTTTCTTCATGGAAAAACCTAAGCATCTTCTGAATTTTCGGCGTGTAAATGCATTCTTTATATTGATTTTATACTTAAATTTGGTAAAAATGGCAGTTTGAAATTAATTGGTAATTCTCCATAAATGTGAAATGACCAAATTATCAAGACTAAAAACTAAACGACAATTAACAATTTACCATTCGAAAATGCATGCTTCACTTAAAGGTGAATATCTGTACATCTCATCGCCAAATATAAAAAATCATTCCCAAAAATTTGAAAAATTCATAGAATCAAGTAGGGATGGGGTCAACTTTGCACGTAGCAACTTTCCACGTGCCCAACTGTGCACGTCGATGGCCAGACGGACAACTGTGCACGTCGTTGGTCAGAAGGACAACTGTGCACGTGCCAACTGTGCACGTGCACAGTTGTCCAAGTACCA
>CAKNXH010000196.1:25981-113560 GCA_932178445.1 Andricus quercusramuli
GCGCCAGATACGTAGTTTCTATCCGTCGCTGGGAGTTGCGTAGTTTCTTTTAGGACCCATCGACGTTACATCAGCGGAGTACACCTCATCTCTGGTTGAGTTCACTTCTCGCCTGCTGAATTCAGAGGAGTTCAGTGATCATCCGCTGAATTCATTACTCGGCGGTTGAATTCAGTTCTCATCCACTGAATACACTTTTGTCCTATAAGTTTATGATTCAATTCATTCAATGTTGAGGACATCTAATTCAATGTATAAGACGTTATTATTAATAATAATTCAAAGTTGATGCAAGAATATAAAAGACTCCTGGGTTCGGAAAAAATCGATTGACCTATAATATTAATACATTTTATTAAAGAGTAGGGAAGTTATTGTAATTTATATATTTTGAAAATCGGTTTTTTATAGTAAAACTTTTTTCATTGACATAATTTGAAGTTGATGCAGGAAAGGAGAAGTTGTGTTGATTCGAGTCGAATCGATTGACTTATAATATTATTAAATTTTATTGAAGTGTAAGGAAGCTATGGTAATGTGTAATATTTGAAAACACGGTTTGTTATAGTAGAACTTTTTTCTCTAACATAATTCAAAATTGACGTCAAAACGGAAAAGATTCCTTGATTCAAGGAAAATCGATTGATCTATAATATTAGTACACTTTATTAAAGATTAAGGAAGTTATGCTCATTTATAATATTTGAGTCATCTGTTTTAAACAGAAAACCTGTTTTCGTCGACATAATCTAATGTTGACGTATGAATAGAAAATACTTTTTGGTCATAAATTTTCAAATAGAGTAATTCTGACAATTTTCGTGAATAAATCATGAAGCTGGGAAAGGGATAGGGTGTGACAGAACTTTTCCTTCCCCTTTTCCATCCCGAAAAATTATCATTTCCACTACAAAATTTGTTTGTCTGATTTGGCTTTGTGTTAAAAATTTCGTTTCATATTATTTTGTCGTTACGCATTTTTTTTTTAATTTCTATTTTTAAATTGACCAAAATGAAGACTTTGGTTTGTCTATTATTGAAAAAATAACTATGTGCTTCCTCTATGAGGAAGCAAATACAATTGCTAACGAGAAGCAAAGTGCTCGTGAAATGAGCACCATATAATTATAAATGCAAACAAAGTGGAAACACTCGAGATCGAATTCACAGCTATTTATCAAGTAGTTAAATTAAAAAGTAAATACTTCAATTTTCAACCAAAGAGTTGAATTCTCAACCAAGAAATATTTTTCATTGAAGACAGAAAAGAATTTCCATCAAATTGTTGAGTTTTTCACCAAACTACGTAGATGACATTGTTACCGAATAAGATGAATGAATAATATATAATATATATATAATATTATATTTTGATAGTTATACATATTTAGCAATATTTAAGCAGATCAAATGATTTTCACATTTGAACAACACATTGATATAGCAAGTTATATAGCAATATAAGTATTATCTGATCGATTTTTGTAGAATTTGGTGAGGGTTCGCAATTTTGATTTCCTAATAACCTTCAATAAAACCTTGATTATTCTATGTTATGTTTATCATGAAAATTTTCAAAATTCAATTTCTTTATATTGATATACTTCCTTTATAATAAGAAGTAAACCACGCGTGTACAGTAAAAATATCAACTTATTTTACTTTTTATAAGTATCAATATTTGTTCTGACGAGATCAAAGTTTTCTAAAATGAATAAGATTTAAAACAAATTGTTAAAGAAATTTATTTATTTTTCAATTTCTCTAATAGACGGCCCACTAACAAATTTGAAAAGCAATAATTGGCTTTATAATGCTTTTTAACCCTTATTCATTTTGGAAACTTTTTTTCTCAAAAAATAATTATAATCTATAAACCAATTTAGAAAGTTTATATCTGTACTATATAAATGACAAACATCTTTTT
Source organism: Andricus quercusramuli (assembly GCA_932178445.1). Lineage (NCBI taxonomy): Eukaryota > Metazoa > Arthropoda > Insecta > Hymenoptera > Cynipidae > Andricus > Andricus quercusramuli. The sequence goes on from CAKNXH010000196.1 coordinate 27,909, forward strand.
TTCTAAGTTCTCAAATTAATGATTTCCGAAATTATGCAAAAGTCTGTTAGTTTTGAAAACTTGTTTCAGAGTCTTGTTATTAACAGTGAAAGAAATATACGGACGAAACTGAAAGCAAGCAATTTTAGAAAAATTTGTAAAAACATCAAAATGAACGTTGAAGGCGGTTTTAGAATTGCTTGAGACCCTAAAATATAAAGTCCACAATAAATTGTACATGAAAATGTTGATTTTTAATTAATTTGATCAAATCTAAGCCAAATTAATTTGAATACACAACCCACCCTTCAACCGCCTTCAACGGGCTTTCACGGTAAACAACGAGACCAATACGCACACTCTCGGCGCATGCAAACGCTATACGTAGTGTCCGTGCTATAGTTTTGACACAGTCACCTCTTCGAGCAGTACGTAGAGTGCAACTGATTTCGCTAATTTTGAACTCAGTGAATTCAGTTATGACAAAATTATTTCAGATGATTTCCCAGTGATCTCCAGTGATCTCCAAGCTTAAATAATATTAGAAGATTCTGTTCATATTAAAAGTCGTAGTCGCTGACTTCATCGAGTTCACACTGATTTCGAAGATTTTAATAAAGTTAAAAGAGCATTAGTACCCTTGATTTCCCAGTGAATAGCCCCTCGGTTCTTCGATGAAGTTGAGTTCTAAATAAAGATTGTTCTCAGCCCAATGGCTCCTGGGACGAACCTTCAACATCTTCCGAGTGCACCAGGTATAAAAAGTACGTTTTGTGCGAGAAAGTTTAGTCCTAAATAGCTATTGGTCGCACCCTATCGGTTACTGGGACGAGCTGTCATTATACGAGATTACCAGGTATAAAAAATGCATTTTCCTCCAGGTTGTTTGGTTATACACGGATTTATGTCTAACCGTATGAAAGGATAAATGCGCTTGGAAGTTGTTGTATAACGACGGGTTATTAGAAGAATGTTTTGGATGCGGCCAGTCTTCATTGTACGCACAATATGGGGAGAAACCTCCAAATCTAATATCAATCGGATCCAAATAATTCAAACTCAAATTAGCTCGAATCAACAATAGAAACATCGAGTAGAGAGCGTGTTTCATATTGATAAACTGATACGGGTTTCTTTCTCGTGAACAATAACCATTAACTAAGTTTCCATTCATTCAAGGAAATGTTTACGATTGGTGAAACACAATTCCATTGAAACTAAAAAACAGTTACGCTTTTCTGTTATTACACTCTAGACTGACGTCTTTATTCTGCCACTTCCGCAGCTTCGCGTGGATAAGACCAAAACTAAAGCAAAGTCGTACGACGCAAAATGACACTGATATTTTTTATTTTAATATTTGAATGCCCGTTGTTGCTTCCGTTGATTTTGTAAACCAAGAAAATTGTCCTTACTTTTTGATAACATACTCCGAACATTCACAAACTAACAGGTTGATTATTAATAATTCACAATCTTGCACCTTTATTATAAATTCGAAGTATTGACGATGCGGGTCTGAGCTAAAGTTACTACATGTATTGCTGGTATGGGCAGTGTGATCTTCTCGCTATGACGGCTTTCCTCCCCGAAGAGACAGATGTTGAGTTTATCGAGGATTCCTGGAGCTTTTCTAAAATAATTCAGGTCCGGCAGGAAAGCCACAACATTTTCTGTCAGTATCTCGAAGCGATTTCCTATTGAGATTTTCAAATGTTAGGTTGGCAGCAACGTCTGATTGTGGAGCTGGCGGGGGAATCTATATGATATAGTCAAGTTTCCAGTAGGAACGAGTTGAATAAGTGTTTCTGGCGTCTCGTAGAAGTTCAGCCTCCTGTGGCGTCCATCAACGATGACATTGACTAACAGAAATGGTTGACATCTAAGGAAAATTAAGAATTCGAAACGAATCAGCGATAAGAAATTAAATTATAAATTATAGCGAAACGAATCATGGATCTAGGTGTAGCCTCAGAGGTGTCTCAGATTCCTGGATAAGACGGATGTCATGAATTTTACCAGAAGAAGGAAGCTTCCTGACCTTAGAAATCTTAAGTTCTACGGTAGGGAAGTAAAACTTTCAAAATCAGCGAAGTTTTTGGGAGTAATATTGAACCCTAAATAAACCTGGTAACTCCATGTTAATGCAATGGTAAAAGAAGCTGAAGGGCTTCTTGGGCCAGTAGATGCGCAATAGGGGAATCCTAGGGTACAAAACCCAGGATTACTTACTGGTTACATACAAGAATAATCAGACCCATAATAGCATATCCATCAACGACTTGGTTGCCAAGGGACTGAACTAAGCAGTACTATTGAACAAGTGGAAAGCATCCAAAGGGTTTTCTGCTTGGCGATCAGTGGTGCTATGAAAGCAACATGAACAGCAGTTTTTGAGGTCATTCTGGATGATAATATTCTCGTTCTACAAACTGGTGTTATGTTGAGGAAATGATGCTTTATGAAACCATTCAAGGTCAGCTTCCCTAAAATGGCATGATGGAGGAAGGAAGGAAGAATTATTTACACGAGGAGGTCTCGTTTGGTACACAGACGGCTCATTTACAGACGGCCAGCACATTTACATTTGTTCCGACAGCCGAGCAATTTTGGCTCTAGCATCTGAAGAGTTAACTTCCAGACTAGCCCGGAGTTTCCTTCTAGGCCTCCTTAAGGTTGCCGGTGAAAACTGGGTCACTCTTATATGAGTTGCTAGCCATGAAGATATTGAAGGTAATGAGAAAACAGATGCACTGACTAAGATGAGAGATTCACAGCCCCTGATCGGCCTGGAACCCTACTCCGGTAACTCGTACACATCGGTGACAGGAGCCCTTGGTAAAAGGCTCTCGGAGGAGTATGCGAGATATTGCAAGGGATCCCTTTTTGTAAAAAGTGTGATTTTCGTGAGGAGACAGCTCATTGCATACTTTGTGAAAGTGATGCACAAGAAAGCATCAGAAACGAATACCTAACGGATTATTTTCTCAAACTGGAAGATTTTCATGACATCTCCTGCAAGTCAGTGTATGCCTTTATGCTACAGTCTAACCTTACGGGAGATAGTTAAATTTTAATGTATATTTTAAAGTATGATAATGAGGTTTCACCGCGGTGATATGGGCAGTAATTGACCTGCCTTACCGTATAGTAATATTAACACCATAAAATGTGCCTTGTGGTTTGCAAATTGCAACATCATAACTTCTAGGATACACCTGTTGCTCTAAATTTCACGTGCAGTTGACTTTATAATATTTGACTATCAAGTCTATGACATATCCATTAGAGGTTAATGATTTGTTGAATCATTTAATAATATTGTATTCGAATTGAAAATGGAAGTATAATAGCATATGCTTTTGTAATTATAGTACATGCATTTAAACTAGGTTTGAAGAATCATTTGATGCTTCAATGCGATATTCCATCTATTCAAGATAATTCTTTTTTTATTGTAGGTAACTGAATTTCTCTCCATGAAACTGATTCATGAACTATAAATATCTTAGAAGGTCAAATTTGCCTCTTTAAATTGTGAGATAAGGACTATCTTTTATATTATATACTCTAATAAAACACTAAAAGATTCATTAGTTATACTGTGAGACAGATTTTAAATAAATTCTTCGTCAGTTCGCAGTAAAAAGTTTTTTCTCATCTGAGGAAAAATGAAGACCCTTTATACACCGATCTTGTTCTTTGTGGTTGTCCTTAATTCTATTGGTAGATATAATAATATAACAATATGAAACATCTATAATTTTAAGTATATTTTTGACATGTCCGCATGGCAAAAATTTAGCATTGGATGAATAAAATATTAATACGCGTACGGGCGATACAATGTTTTTTGATACAAGATCTTGCCTCGAGAAAGTGTTCATAAATAAAGTCACTTTGTGTTCTTGACTCAATTACATTTTGCTTGAGAGAAAAAAAAATTCTTGAGTAAAGGAAATACTGTATCGTTCGTTTTTGTAGATATATTTTCTTAAATCAAAGCTAATTTATTTTAAGCCTAAGTAAGAATTTGTGCAATTTAATAAGCATTTAATAGCGATTCATATTTTTTTTCTTCTCAAGCACTATTTGAGTTTATCCCAAATTAGTACGAATGCTATGTGAATTTCTTTCTGTGGAATCCGCAATGTGTATGCGTTATAAAAGATGGAATTTGAAATGTGTCCCAATTGATTCACTTCAGTCTATAAAATGTTTAAAATAAAATTTTCAGGTACAAAGTTGAAGCATGTTTAACTTTCATTAAATTTTAGTTCTTAAATCAGAAATGTTTGTATCAAATAACAACTTTAATGTAGTAAGGCATAGGGATACTTTGTCTAATAAATTCCTGGAATTGCAAACCAAAGACTCTTTACGCTGAAAAACGAGTCGTCTCGTATTTTTGAAGTTGTTACTTCGAAAATATCTTTTCGAGAAAAAAGCATCGAAAGTTGGCGAGTGTCATTAGCGCTTTTCCTTCGAAAATGAAATATTCACACTTCCGGATAGGCCTAGCTTTAATTTGTAGTTTTGGAGGTGAGTTGATGTGCTCTCGTTACGTAAGATCCTAGCCGACGAGCCCAGTAAGGTAATGCAAAAATGGAAAATTCTCATAATTAATTCAATTTTTGTAGGTAAAATAATTTGTTTATTTTTTAAGTTATTCTTTACGATTATAACCAAAAATACGGATCCTAGCGTGAAGTAGTTGTTGGTTGACAAACTTTTGTCTTTTCATTTTTTTTTGTCTCGTGTGAGGTTTTTCAAACAAAGTTTTTGTTATTTTTAATGTTATTTTCTTGATTAATCCACAAACTACGCGGTCCGCCAAAAAAAGATTAATAAAAAATTTACAGATCTTTTTTGGCTGTACAACTTTTGTTTTTTTTTTTAAACTTTTTTCGTAGAAAAAATATGTTATAGGACTCAATGAGAGAATGTTGTAGAAAAATGTTGATTTTTTTTCTTCAAAAAATACGAGGAAGAAAAAATTTTCAAATTTTGTTTTATGGGATGCATTTGAGGAACTATCATCATCTTTCGTCTAAAAAATCTTTAAACACTGTAGAAAAACATGTCCGAGTCTCAAAACGATCAGAGGGGTAGTACATAGTTTAATATAAGAAAGATCTTGTGCGCGTCACGTACGGTCTGCGACGCGCTGTACAGTGCCTCGCTCCGTACGCTACATCATATTTTAGACACATTGTGCGACTCGAAATGCTTGAATAATTGGTCAACTTTTTTTCAAATCCTACAAATTCGAAAAAGGGGTTTCATTCAGTACAGGGGCATTAATCATTCATTTTTTACGGAATCGCATAACTTCCCATTACTGTCCAAGTCATTTATTCTAAAGGTGTCACAAGGTGCAGTATGATTTTAGACCCCTCATCAAAGGGTGCTTTTTTAACGTGAGTCCCCTCGCCTCTCACAAATCGGGGCGCTTTTTTAATGTGAGTCACCTCGCCCCACAAAAACCGGGGTGCGTTTTTAATGTGAGGACCTCGCCTCACACAAATCGGGGTTCGATTAGAGGAGTAATATTATCTCCCTGAAACGATTTACTGAGAATTTCAGCTGATTTCAAAAATTTGGTCGAAGATCTCACGTGACATAAATAGTAAACTATTGCAGCAATATGTGAACAGCAGCCAACAGTTCTTCTTCCGTTGGCGCAGTCACATGCATACTGCAGCTGACCTGAAATACCGAAACTATTGGGTTTATATTTCATGACACACCGATATATTATTCGAGAAATATGACGCGATTGTACTTGCAGTTTTAAAACGTTAGTTTGATCTTTAACGAATTGTAAGTTCACTTTTTCAACCTTATCAAGCATCTCAGCTAAGTAAGATACTGCCTGAGACAGTTGACAAGATCCAGTGAATAGAATTTTAAGATCTTTTTCGGTGATTTTAAGGAAATCTAAGAGATCTTTTGATCACATACTTTGGAACATCACTTTTCCACGTAACCAACCTTTTTCCTCGGCTTCATCAGCTGAAGTATTTTCCATATATCTTCGGGCTTCCGTCCTTTCCAAAATTGCATCTGAAATATGTGCATCCGCTTTTAACCTTCTTCCGAATAGATTATTCAGATACGAAGTGATTCACAAATAGGTTCCATATTCTGAGAGAATTTTATTATCTAACTTATGGTGAAGCAGACGGTATTTTCGTTTCAGTATTCCTGGGGAAGCTTCTACTGCCGACCGAATTTTCGTTTCGTAGCGAGACTTGTTCGAGTAATTTGTGGTCAAATGCTTTCGTTTTCCTTTCAATGCAGGCATCAATACTTCGATCTTCTCAAGTTCTAATTCAGCCTTGACATCTCGGAATCTACAATCGAGAATTGCATAGTCATCCACTTTCAACAAGTTGCACAAACTATTTGTACCTTGTAGGAGACTTTTTACGATCTCTGCATCGTTCACATATGCAGGATATTGTCCTAGCATATCAACCACGTAGCCGTCAGTTGTGCAAATCGTGAAAGGCTTGCAAACTGGGACCTTCTTTTGCCCAGAAAATGATTTGCTTCGGAACTCATTATTCATACTCTTTTGATGACGAACATACGTCCCATTGCAGATTAAAATTAGCTTTTCGACACTCGCTAATAAACTCTTGGCAATTTCAGTCGTATGATTATGAGTAAGATCATTTCTGTTCGATAATTCCGAAGAAATTACACTTGACGAATTAGAGAACACCTTCATAGCAGACAGATCTTTGTCGTAAAATCGACGTTTGATTATGTGAGTTGGACAACATAGGTTTCCTGCTGGTATATAGATTTTCATCCTAATATAAGATTGCATTCGAGCTTCTTCTGGAATAAGTGTGAGATTCGTTGTGACAGAACAAAGACAAGAGTATTTATGAGTTGAAATAGTTCTTTGAATAGGAGCTTCAACTCTCTCAATATCTGACACATCCACTTCAGGTTGAAGTCGAATAATGATTTCTAGATCATCGGAAGATGATTGTGATTCTCCGGCCTCGTTTTCAAAAATCAACCAATCAACATCCAGCTTATTCTTTTTAAATTGGAAAGATCGAAGTTTTGAACGCAAGTTATCGTTATGAACAATCGTTCGTTGAAGTTTGTTAGAGTAATTCGTTGCTCCATCTTCAATTTTATTTTTTTTTCCTTTGTCCATGTACTTTAAGTAAAAACCTATCACAGCTAACACATCTTGCATTTTCATTTGTCACAGACATTTCTTACTATGACAGGTCACGGCAAATAAAGAATATCGCACGAAAACTATTCATTCAAAGGAAAAACAAATATATGTAGGAAAGGAACCCAATAAATAAATATCGGGAAGACTAATTCCTAAGGGATCGTCCATAAATTACGTAAGACGTTTTTCTTTTGTTTGAATAAAGAAGGAAATAAAATTGCTGTGAAGTTGAGAAGGACACAACGATACAAACAAAAGAAAAACGTCTTACGTAATTTATGGACGATCCCTAAGCAGCGATGGAAACAAGTGAATATCGCAGGAGACGTTAACGTAAAAAAATGAACGCTACCGCACCATACGTATGCGCTTTTGTTTGTAGCTAAGAAAGGAAAAACAACTGAATGTAGGAACAAATGAATGTAGCGAGGGAAAAAAGTGAAGATCGCAGAAGATGTTGACGTAAAGAATGAATGCTACCGTACCACACGCATGCGCTTTTATTTGTAGCTAATAAAGGAAAAAAACTGAATGTAGGAACAAATGAATGTAGCGAAGTACACAGGAAATCGTAGGAGCTGTTAACGTGAAGAAATTGAATAACGTACACTACAGGTATCCGTTCGTTCGTATTCAGTTTCACAATTGACATCTTTACAATGAGTGAATTGAACTGGGAATTTATACGATTTTGTAAAAAGTGAATAATTAATGCCCCTGTACTGAATGAACGCCCTTTTTCGAATTTGAAGGATTTAAAAAAAAGTTCACTAATTATAATTGGTATTGTACAGCGCGTCGCAGTCTGTGTATGACGCGCCCAAGATTTTTCTTATATTAAACTATGTACTACCCCTCTGATCGTTTTGAGACTCCGATATGTTATTCTACAGTATTCAAGGATTTTTTAGACAAAAGATGGTGATAGTTCCTCAAATGCATCCCATAAAAAAAATTTTGAAATTTTTGTTTGACCCGTATTTTTTGAGAAAGCGAAATTTAAATTTGTCTACAACATTCCCTCATTGAGTCCCACGACATATTTTTTGCCCACCGAAATCGGTCCAGCCGTTCATGAGAAAAATTAATTTTTTGATCTTCGTTCTACCTCACATAACTCCCATAAAAATTATTTCTCAAATATGATCATCAAGGAAATTTAGTCTTACATCAGTGCCAACTCACTGTGAAAATGTCAACCAGATCCGAGCAGGGGCAGCACATACATGCTTATTCTGCCCTTTGAAGTTTTTTTTTTGGGAAAAGAACTTTGATTTATTAATTTTTTTCGTGGCCTGTGTCGTTTGTCCAACAAATTTTTATTTTTTTATTTTTAGTATTGTTTTTTACGAAAAAACAGAAACTACGCGTCCTATCAAAAAATGATCAATAACAAATTTGTCGATATTTCTTGGATGCGAAATTTTTGTCGATTCATCTTTTTTCGTACCTTGCATAGTTCAACCGCAAAATAGAATTTTTGATTATTTCTTTGTGCGATCGAAATTTGAGTTTTCGATTATTCAAGAAATTCCAAAAAGTTATGATAATCTTGTGGGACTTTTAAAAATGAACGTTTTTCTTTCCTGGACTTTCTTTCATATCGTGCGTTGTTTGGCTTGAAATTTCGTTTTTTTTTTAAATTTTGCAAATGCTATAACTCTGATAATTGTATTTTTATCGAAAAAAGGCTTGACGATAAATTTTTCGGTTTTCCGAGTACCATGAACAGCCGTACATAGAAATTTTAAATAAAAAAAATGGCCTCAAACATTTTGGAAATGCTCTAATTTTTTTAATTCGCATAAAAAATAGCTAGTTATCGAACTCCACCTTTATTTTTGGTCCCTAAAAATGTGTGCCGAAGCACAGCCAATGCCTATCGGTATTTTAAAAATTATCTGGTATACTGACCATGAGGGCGACAACGATAAAGACAACAACGACAATGACAGACAGGCAGACACCAACGTAAAATCTGTTTTTCGGATTCAGGCGGTATCGAAACGTGTAGATTCAAAGAAATAAGAATAAAAACAACTTTCATAAAATTGAAGTGAATAAAATTCTGCGCGAAGCTGAATAAAAAATAGAAGGTATTTGATCTACAATAGGTGCCAAGTTCTGTTATTTTATAAAACCAAGAAGTTTCCAGTATAAACTTTCATCAATGTCCGTTTATTATTTATTTTACCATTCCAAGTTCTCTGTGTTGTATCACGATATTACAAGAAGGAATTCATGATATACCAAGATAAGAGTATGGACTTTAAAAATATACTTAATCCCCTATTTCTTCTTGCAGAACTAAGCTCATCGTCTGGCTGTGACCCTGATGGCCGTCCATTACCTGATACTCTCAGCCCAGATCATTGCCGACCTTCTTCTTCTTCCCATCGTATACCTAAGTCTCCTGACAAGCATTCTTCTCTTGCCAAGTTTCCTCGTGTTAGGTCTAGGTCTCCTCCTGCAACAGCTTCTTCTCGCACCGTATTTGGATATGGACTTGGACAACTTGGACTTATTAGACTTATCCCCATAATGAATCGGTACCGACTATTCGAATTTCGAAGATACGTTTTTCCTGCTGATATGCCAATTAAAAGGAAATTATCACCTAGCGCCTTTGGGCCCATGCGAACCCAAGAAGAAATTGTATTATCAACATCTAATGGTGAAGTTTTTGCAATATTGGATTATGGTAAATTTCTTAGTGGAATATATAATTCCGGCGAAAGACGAGTGAAAATAAACATCAACAGTGGCGTGGTTGAGACTATGACCGCACAAGAAATCGACGAATGTCCAGTAGGCGTCCGTCGCCCAATCTTACCAAAAAATTTTAGAGAAGTCGTTGTGAAACACAATTCTCTACTACCAAACCAATAATCTAATTTGGATAAATGTCAAACATTAACGCTATAGCGGTTTTTAGCGTATTACTTCAGTAGAGGTTTTTTTTTGTAGAATATAATATAAAATTGGGAATTGAAAATAAAGAATTGTGTTGGACGTAGAATTTTTGGTAAATGCACGAAAACACATTTTTTCGACTTTTTTGTTACATACAAGTTTTTGAGTTGCAATAGAATGCTTACCACTGATGCTAAGAAGAGGTAGGCCTAATGAGTCTCAACCGAAATCATCGTTTAGCATCAGTAGCCCGATTTTCTCTTCCGGCAGTATCTCCCGGACTTCTGGGATTTACTTCCAAGTTGATCCTACGATAGTCTCTAATTTAAATTGTACAATTAAAACATTAAAAAAAGATAAATGAGTATAAATATAGTATAAAAACACAATTTAAGGACTGCGTTGCAAGAGAGTGCAAGCACCATTTTGACAATTTTTCAGAAGATAAATAAAAATATTAGATATAAAATACCTCTAAAGGAACTCCAGTGTTTTGGAAATTTTAAAAGTTAAGAATATCCCAAAATGGAATGAAGGAGACATGTCACGTACATACCCTCAGCGAGATTTTCCACTCGCATGTTCTGAGCTTCCTCAATGAAAATGCATCATTCTTGTCTTTCCTCATGAAGAGATGTGCCTGTAGAAAAAAATTATATTCGATTTAATGATTAAACGTAAATGATGAACCAAAATATATTTTTTTAATCAAGTCTAACCCTAGAAAAAAGGAAAATCTTTATATATATATATATATATATATATATAAATAGATATATATATATATATATATATAATTCTTCTGTTCGTGTGTATGTGACTGAACTCCTCCTAAACGGCTGGACCGATTTTGATGAAATTTTGTGTGTGTGTTCCAGTGGATTCGAGAATGGTTTAGATTAAAAATTCAGTCCACTGGAAAATGTAAAAAGTTTAAAATTTTCAAATTTAAGACGTGTGTGCAGGACAGCGTCTGTCGGGTCCGCTAGTGTGAATATATAAAACTAAAAGATGAAGAAATGTATTTTGATGGGTATACATTGTAAACTGAAGTAGCTCTTACCTGAGGTGGCGTTATGTGACATTCAACCATAATCAGAAGTAAGAATTTCAAAAATCTTTTTGAAATATATGCAGTGGAGGTAAAGATATTTCAAAATCCGAATCAACGTCGATGGATCAATTTTTAACAATACTCAAATCATCGTAAGTATCAAATTTACATTTTTAGTCTATATTTTGAATAATTATCATTTCTTAGTTTTATCCTAAAACAGCAATGCCATGTGGTCAGATGAAAAAATTGGGCTCTTCTTAATTATTATCTATTTCAACTCAATATAAGTGATATCCAGTGGTGCTAACAGACCGTGACTCTCCCAACTGCATATGCGTCGCATAGGGAAAGAGTAACGAAGAGATCATCTCTTTTCTCCCTTCCTCCATAATTGCGCGACGCCAGCTTGGTTGAAAAAGTCGCGGTCTGTTAGCATCACTGGTGATATCTGCGAATAATGTTTCACGACGAGACGATAATTTCTTGTTCCTCGAATCTTTCAAATATTAATTGCATGTTAAAAATTGGCTTTCTGCGATTAATGCAGATGCTTTAGTTTATGTTGACAAAAACGAGTGACTGGTCGCCGATAGGTTTGATTTATCGCGGTTCTGATGGGAGCCAGAGTCATTTTCATAGACGGCGATTTCTCCCAATGGGACCCAGCGGTGTTCGTTTAACCTTTAAATATAGAGGGTGATTCTTTTATCTTAAGAAATATAAACATCTCAAGAAATACGCAAGAAAATTTACCTCACAACTTTGGGGCTTTCAAACGAAAGATAAAAAAGACGTGTTGATTGTTTTCAGGAGAGCTATTCAATTTTAATAATTTCAATTTTCATAACCCCTTCCACCCACCTGATAAGGGGGTCAAAGTGGAGTAGAAAAATTAGAAAGCCCTATTTTATTTTTAAAATGCAAGCTTCTCATTTTGACTCCTAATATTTAAGCAGTCAATGAATAAACTACTTTTAGCGCTACCCTGTACTACTAAGGTACTCGCTATCCAGACGTAGTACTTATCTGTTTCCTTTGGGGTGCTTTTTTTCGGTGAGTCCCCTTGCCTCTCACCATCAGGGTGCTTCTTTTTGTTGAGTCCCCACGCCTCTCACTATCGAGCTGCTTGTTTTTGGTGAGTCACCTTTCCTCTCACAATCAAGGTGCTTGTTATCGATAACAATTTTACATTAAGTGCTTCAAATGGTGTCCTCCCACTTCGATACACTTGTTAGTCCGCGCTTCGAAAGTTTGCACACAAATCCAAACCTTCGATCCAGTAACCATTGAATTCGCGATTCAGAACTTCACGCGTGACTGCCTAATAATAGGCTGAACAACCGTCATGTTGAAACTACATATTCTGTCGTACTTTCAAGATTAGATTTTCAAGCAATGTTGAAATTTTCCCAGAAGGTACTATATTCATCACTATTTAAAGTACCATAAATAAGATAAGGATCGATAAGTTGATATCCAATTACTGCACACGAAACGTTCACGGACCAAGGACGCTGAGGCTCAACTTCGAGCAACCCATGTGAATATTTCATACTCCAATAATGCATGTTGTTTCGAGTAACCGTACCGTGGTCAATGGTTCTGAAAATCATTGCCATGAAGTTCGTGATGCAGTGAAATATGAAAGGGATGATATTTATTACGTTTTTCTGCCCTCAAAATACTGCTTTGAGACATTCCGGAGTCACGGCTTAGTTGTCGAGTAGTAACACGGGTTAATGAGCGGCTGTGTCTAAGATCGCGATTTCATTATCAACTCCAGTAATAGTTTTCCGACAATTCCCTTTTTTTCGCTTGTATACTTCCGTCAGCCGTGAATTTGTTGACCACCCGGTAAAAAGAGGCACGTTGCCGTACACTGTCTGGAAAACGTTGGGCAGTAAGGCCGGTTCCAAGTCAAGATTTCCTACCTTACCGTCATCGAAAAGCTTCTAGAACATTCGTGATAACGTCACAGAGTAATATTTCGCAATTAAATATTTGATTTATTGCTTCCTTATAGATGACATATTTACCTAAAAATTCCTCTCTTTATTTATTTAATGCGCAAATAATTCGTGAAGAACATTCTTGATGACGTCATAAAATTATACTACGCAATTTCTGAAAGATTCTTTCTTAAACAACTTAAAGGTTACTTTAATGACGCATTACATTTTTTACTTCGAAAAAACGCTATTTCTTAAACGGGTGGATTATAATGTGGAACGTTCTGGAACTTTGTTGCACGGCATGATGCAATATCTGGAAATATTGTGCAAAAGTCTCCAGAAATTTATTAGTTGGGGTAAGCCTCTATAAAAGGAGCTATTTCCTCTCGAGCTCCTCAGTCACAAATAATCCTTCATGCAAATAATTCCAACTAAAGTGATAACAGACTTGTAATTTCCAACATACTTATCTAGTGTTGTGTATTGAAGTGTTTGATGCACATATTATCTAGTAAGTATTTTGATAACAATATTCGAAAACGGATTCACTGGACTGCAAGAAGAGTGTTCAAATATGTTATGATGCTTATGAAATTTTGCATGAAAATGCAACAACTTCTGAGATTGCACTCGGGATACATCAATGCACCCAAGATATTCCGAGGCTGAGTACAATTTTGCGACAGGGAAAGCAGCATCTATCTCTGGGCGAAAAAATAAACTTCTATCAACCATTGATCTACTAACATGAAAAAGCAGAATATTTGAGTAACTGCAGAAGAGTGGAAGTGGTGTCAATGAGGGTTTGGATGGGAAAGGAGACAGAATCAGGTGGCAAGATCTGGAGTCTGCATTTGAAAGTCGAATAAGAACAGTTTTGATTGTAAATTCAACTCATAAAGATTCCAATAGTTTTTTCAAAGGTTCAAAAATAATGATTACATACCGATTAAAAAATACTTTGAAAAGATTCAGTGGGGTTTTAAAAGTTAATGTTATCTTGCCGCGAAAATTCAGTCTTCTAGAAGAGGCTCGAGAAATCGAAGCGATCAAATCCTTTAATACTAAAAATGAACTAATTTTAGAATCAACGGAAATTGAACAAAGTTTAAAATCCACAGAAATTAATGAATGGTTTGAGCGTAAAGTCAGAGAGCAACTTTTGGCTAAAGTAGAGAATTTTCAGCAAACTAAATCTGGATGGAAATTAAAAGAAATTATAAATTTAAATGTAAATATAAATAAATATGCACCTTTTTCAGTAGGCTCATCAACTTTTGTGAGATTGCCTAAATTTGTTCGAGACAAAAAAGCAGTTGTGAACGTTCAGAACAGCGATGAGTACTGTTTTCTCTGATTGGTAATGGCCACCCTTTGTCCTGCTGACAACCACATAGTTCTCATCAATTCCTATCCACATTTTGATACCCTCTTGAAATATGATGGAATGAACTTTCCCATCTCTTTTGAAGATGTAACAAAATTTGAAAAAATGAATGAATTGTGTGCAATGTTTACGGCATAGAACAAGAAGAAAATAGAAAAAATATGAGAATGGCCCCCTGTATATAAGCAATGAAAAATCAAGATGCCCTACAATTCACCTTTTGATGATTGAAAATACCGATTTTGATAATAATGTCAGAGAAAGTAATTCAGTTACATGTTCCTGTGATAGGTGCTTGTGCCATTTCAAATTTGAAAAGAACCACAGAGGTGATTGTGAAAATTTGAATAATTGTAGAGTAATACTTTGAACAGAGGAAGGTGGAAACATATTGCTGACGTTGAATGTTCACTGGAGCCTGTTACAAAAGTATGTCACATGTGCAAAAAATATTTTGAGAAAGATGATACAAAGCATCGCGATCACTGCTATTTTACAGGTAAGTATCGTGGTCCAGCACATGGAAGCTGCAACGTCAATTACAAAGACTCTCATGTAATTCCATTAGTTTTCCATAATTCATCTGGCTACGACTCACACTTTTCTATTAAAGAGTTAGCCAAAAATTCTGAGGAACAGGTCTCCTTACTACCAATCAATAAAGAAAAATATATCTCATTTATAGAAGATGTTGCAAATACTGAAGCCAACCACAGATCTATCGATTCTGTCCGATTCATGCCAACTAGTCTAAAAAAATGGGCTCATATCTCAATGACAGTGAATTCGATCTGTTAACGAGAAAAGGTGTTTTCTCATTTGATAACATTAACAGTTGGAAAAAATTAGAAGAGGACAGTTTATCTCCAAAAGAGGGATTCTATTCAAAATTAAATGATTGCCATATTTCCGATGAAGATTACCAACATGCGTTGAAAGTGTGGGAAACTTTTAATTTCCAAAATTTAGGCCAGTATTCAGATCTGTACCTCAAAACTAACGTTTTACTTCTGGCAGACATTTATACAAATTTTAAAAAACTTGTTTTTCAATGTATAAATTAAAACCTTTGCAGTATTACACAGCACCAGGTCTTTCTTTTGAGGCTATGCATCTGAGAAAATGTTGTGGTGAAGCTTGAACTCTCTAAAATGTATTACATAACTCCGAAAAAATGACAATTAATGAAAAAGTATGTTGAAAAAAATTCTTGAAAAAATCAAGCTTTTCAAAAACTTGTACGGTTTTGTAACATTTCGTTTCAAAATCATAGAACTTTAGATGGGATTATTAGTCCTTACTTAATATAGCAAAATTATAGAGAAACCGTCGAACCAAATTCCTGATATTGAAAATCGACGTTGAAGTTGGAATTTTTAGAAAAAAATTGTTTTTTAATTACCACGGATGTTTATATTTTAGCTTTTTTGTGCTAAACATGTTTTCATATAAATTTCTGAATGCTCAATTGTGATCCGACATGTGAGACCGATCGTGAATAAAGAAACATCACGCCCAAAAAATCGATTTTCAATTTTGTACACCAATCGATAATTTTTGAGTTCTGGTTTATTTGAACTTTTAACTTAATGCAAAAAGATCAAAAATGTCGATTTTCATATTTTTATTTTTCATTTTCTTGAAAATGTTTTCCTCTGCTCACTATCGCTTGGGAAAAGAAAATTATTTACTTGTAAATTATTTGCTTTTACCGTAAAGATGCAACTTGATCATACAAATTTGTCATCCTCATTTTTACAATTTTTAAAATAAATTATATGTATAAATGAATGCGTATAATCGTCATTTATAGGCAAAGAGTAATTGTTTTTTCTTCCTACTCTGTACAATTTATCTTTTTAGGGATGTACATGAAACAAAATTTGTCACCCGGTATTTGTTTATAATTTTTGTGACAAATTACATAAACAAATGCTTTTTATCGGCATTCACCTGAAAAGAAATTATTTTTCTGCTGAATGTCTTCAAATTAAATTGGCCATGTTATTGAGTGATTAAAAAAAGAAGAAGCAATAGCGTATGCTTTTGAAATTATAGTATATGCATTTGAACGATGGTGAAACACCATTTGATGCTTTAATGCAATATTTCATTGATTCAAGTGTTCTTTTTTCGGTGTAAGTAACTGACTTTCTTTCCTTAAAATTGATTTATGAAATATAAATATCTCAGGATAACAAGCTTGTCGCCTGATATATTTGAGATAAGGACTATCGTCAATATTGTACACTCTAATAAAACAACAGAATATTCATTACTTACAACTGTTAACCAAATTCTTCATTAAAATGCAGTAAACGGTTTTTCTTAATCTGAAAAAATGAAGATCGTTTATACTCTGGTCGTATTGTTGGTGATTGTTCTTAAATCTATTGGTGAATATAATAATATAATACATGTATAATATTAAGTATATTTTAAAGCTTTCCGCATACCGAAAAATTAGCATTGAATCAATAAAATATTGGTACGAGTACGGACTATACAATAATTTTTGATCCAAGGAAATTTTTCCTGTCCCGAGAAAGTGTTCGTTAATAAATTCACTTTCTGTTCATGAATAATGTACATTTGCTTGAAAACCAAAACAAGTTCTGGAACAAAGAAAATATAGTATAGTCCATATTCGTAGATATATTTTCTTGATTGAATGCTAATTTTTTTGTCTTGTTCAAGTAAAAGTTTGTGAGATTCAATTCGTATTTAATACTATGCTATATTATTTCTTCTTAAGCTTTATTTGAGTATGTGCAAAATGAGTAGGTATTCAATGTGGTTTTCTTTATGTGGAATCCGCAATGTTTATATCTTGGAAAAGATATGATTCGATATGTGTCCTTATCGATTTAATTCACTTTTCACAATGCTTAAAATTAAATTTGCATGTACAAAATTTTAGCATGTTCAACTCTCCTTAAATTATAGTTCTTAAATCAGAAATGTTTGCATTAAATAATGAATATAATGTACCTTAGGCATGAGGATATATAGTCGATTAAATTCCGGTACTTTCAAGCCCAAAACAGTTCCGGATAGGCCTAGCTCTTATATGTATTTTTGAAGGCGAGTTGATGTTCGCTCGCGACAGCAGTTCGACATTGCGACTCAGGCTGACTGATAAATTATTCCGACCGCTCGAAAGAACCCGAGAATGTAAGATCGAGAAAGATGTTTGAGTAATATTACTTAAAGTAACATAATTCAAAATTATTTCCCCCGATGTTTTGATGGTCCCGACGTCACTACTGGCCGTTCGTACAAGAATAAAATCTACCGTTACAAAATTCTACATAAAACTAAAGAAATAGAAAATATTCGATCTGCAATTGGTACCAAGTTACGGTCTTATAAAAAACCACGAAGTTTCCCGACGAAAACTTTCCTCAAAGTCCTCCGTGTAGTGTATCGATATTACGACAAGGAGTACATTATACCAAGACACGAGGATCTACTTTAAAAAATAAACTTGAACCTCTATTTCTTCTTTCAGAATTAAGTTCACAGTCCGGCGGTGACCCTAATGGCAGTCCATTACCTAATACTCCCAGCCCAGATCACAGCCGACCTTCTTCTTCTCACCGTACACCTGAGTCTTCTGCCGAGTCTCCTACTCGTGTCAGGTCTAGGTCTCCTTCTGCCACATCTTTTTCTAGTACCGTACTTGGATATGGACTTGGACAACTTGGACTTATTCGACTTATTCCTATTATGAACCGGTACCGACTATTTGAATTTCGAAGATACGCTTTTCCTGCCGATATACCAATTAGAAGGAAATTAGCACCTGGCCTCTTTGGGCCTATGCGAACCCAAGAAGAAATTGTATTATCAACATCCAATGGTGAAGTTTTTGCAGTACTGGAACATGGTGGATTTCTTAGTGGAATATATAATTCCGCCGAAAGACGAGTTAAAATAAATATAAGAAGTAGCTCAATTGAGGTTATGACCCCAGCAGAAATCGATGAATGTCCAGTTGGCATCCGTCGCCCGATCTTACCAAGAAATTTTAGAGAAGTGGTTGTAAACCATAATTCTCTACTACCAAACCAATAATTTAATTTAAATAAATGTCAAACTTAAACGCTAAAGCAGTTTTTGGCGAATTACTTCAGTAGAGTTTTTGTTCGTAAAAAATAATATAAAATTATAAATTGGAAGAAAGAATTCTGTTGATTGTAGAATTTCTGGAAAATGAAAGAAAACGCGTTGTTTCGACTCTGTTGTTACATCCAAAATTCTAAGTTGAAATAGAAGCTCACCGCTAATGCTATGTGGGGACATAGTAGGCATAACGGGTCTCAGGCGAAAGACTTACGTCATCGACGGCTGTGCCTCGGCAACCAGGCATGTATAGTTAACAATGAAAAACACTTAAATTCCTAGAAAAGACGAATCTGTAACAAAATAGTTGAATCTTTATTCAAAACGGATTAATTTTCAATCAGTTTCATTTCTAAACAAAGAAATATAAAATTTCTGCCTAAAGAGATGAATTAAAAAAAAAGATTTTCAACACATAATATAATAATAACGATAAAATAATAATATAATAACAATAGTGATAATAAGATACGTATAATAATAATAATAACATGGTAGCTCTAAGAAAGCATCCAGAGGTGACTGTTGTCACCACCAACACTCACGGCCGCTGTGTAAGGATAACAGCGGTAAAGACAAATTGCAAACTACAGCATGCTTCTAATTTTGTACCTACAACATCATCGCAAATGATTTCAAGCATCGTATTAAAATAACTTATAACATCCTCATCTCATCAGTCACTTGACTTAATCCGTGGCTATGACGAAAAACCGGTTTCACCCGGGGAAAAGTTTAAAAAAAAAGTAATAATAAAGAACTAACTATGGATGAGAGCTCCAGCCCTTGCAGTCAGCCACTTTGCTTTGGGCTAACCCCCCAATGCAACGAATTTTGCGGTTATGAAACCAGTATCGCGCAGAGCCACCCACTTCTGAATTCTTTGAATTGTTGAATTCAGATGTACGCGTCGAAATTGCCAGTGGTTAAACCCAAATTAATAATAAAAACTTCAATTGTCCTCACCAAGAATTACAAAATTTATTTTCTCAATGAGAACTTTTTTCAGTTTTTAATATCGAGAGTTAGGGAACTTTTTTTGTACAATTATAATTTGAACAATAAAGGAATGCATTACTGTAGATTCCAAGCCTTCAAGAATGAACAATTTTCCATTCCAAATGATGTTTTAGTTTTGTCCTCACTGCCAGTGCAATAAAAAAAAAAAAAATTGATTAGCAGTTCGAACTCGAAAGTTCATTGCCTCACTACCCGATTCGGGTAGTGTTTCTAGGTGGATAAATACTACCAGTGTGGGTCCAGCACACCCACGACGGGTCAACAACACGCAGTATTCCCCGAACGGTCACCCATCCAAGTACTAACCGCGCCCAACACTGCTTAACTTCAGTGATCTAACGGGAACTGGTGTTTTCAGCGTGGTATCGCCGTTGACCAGTGCAATAGTATAATAAATGAAGTTAACGTATTTCAGCAATGATAAATTTCTTTCCCAATAAAAATTGCCGAAAAGAACTTACTACTGACCAGAATTATTGCAACTGAACTCATCCAACAAAAATAATTCAAGTAATAGTTAGTTGTTCCAAAATTTTTCAATTCAATTTCGAATCTGAAAGCACCATGAGTGATTTATTTTCATTGTTACTAATAATATCTATAAACGAATTTCCTAATAGGCCGTTTTGTCTCAGTAAAAATGTGTAGTCAGTTATTTCGAGAATCCCTATATCAATTTCAAATTTCTCTTTGAATGGCGGCTGGAAAAAGGGGGAAATTTTGGGGAGGGAGGTTAAGGTATATTACGACAATTATTGATTGAAGGCTGCGGAATTTTTGGAATGATCGAATGGTCCAGTTATCTACATGTTTAGATGGATAGAACAGCATTCTTTCATCATAGTAATGTAGTGGCCCTGAGAAGGGGAAATGAGTGGGAGTCTTTTGGAAGACTGGCTGCCTTGGAAGATGACAGAGATAAACTGAGATCCCCCTATATTCCCCTATTCGACAAACTGTGAGGTCCCCCTCGCAGGCAACCACTGGATTCCTGATGAAGGACGCAATAGGTGTCCCCCTTGATCAGCTAGCTAAGGGTTCCCTGGGATGGCAACCAACAGGTCCCTGATGAAGGAGGCCGTGTTGTGAGTGGGGTCAAGGTATGCTTCTTTGACCGACAATCCGGAAGGTCCCCCTCGCAGGCAACGACCGAATTTCCGATAAAGGGAGCGTGAGTGATCCCACTGTTCGGTGAACTGAGGGTCTCTTTGGGAGGCAACCAATAGGTCCCCGATAGAAGGGACGGTGTTGTGAGTCGTGTCTGGGTGTGCCCCCTTGACCGACAATCCGTAAGTTCCCCCTCGAAGGCAACCAATGGATAAGGGAGTGATGGCGATCCCCCTTTTTGGCGAACTAAGTGTTCCCACGTTGGAGTATGCCCAGGCTGCGGCTGGCTGATACTATCTCTCATAGAGGCACTACGAACTTGCACATCGTAGGATTTCATAATTCTTCGTAGAATCGACCTTCCGCGTCGAGCGTTGTTGAACGAACTGGTTCCTTGGGGAGCGAGGCTACTCATATTTATGCCCGTACCCGCTGGTGCGTACGCGCCAGTCAGGTAGGACATAGTGGGGGGCGACCGTCGATCAACCGCTACGATGGCGCGGGCGCGCCCGTCCGCTCGAGTGCCGCGGTAGTTGAAAATGTAGTAAAGGGGGGAAATTGTTGATAGGCTGTGCAACCACGGGCCTGGTGGTGGGGCCGTGTTCTAATTCACCGAGTTTTGTGGCGCAAGCGAAATTGCTACCACGAAGCCTTGCTCTTAATGCCTGCGGGCGACAATTTTCCACCGGGTCCTTTCTTTGCCGTCCTCGATCGACCACGAACGCGTTCACGGGAATCCTGAAAGAAACCAAAAAAAAAAAACGAAGATGCGAAGACGCAAAGCTAGCGGAAAACTAGTTCTAATTAATCCTAGGTTGATCTCTCATCACGCACAGGGCGAATAATCTTGATTAATAGAATAAAATTATTTTGTAGTAATCATAAAAAAAGAAAGGTAAGTAAAATAAATTAAAAAGTGAGTAGCATTTGGAAATTTTTTACTTGTAAAATTTTTTTGTACACATACAGATTTCATTTCCTAGATTTGATAGATTGTTAAATTGTGCTCTTTTTCTCTTCTGTTTCAGATATAGCCCTAGAGCACAAAGACTATATAAGGCTGCGCTCTAGGCCAGACAATTCATTTTCTTTTGTGGCGCCGCTCAGAGATCATCTTCTGCTTCAGCAAAACAATCAGCTCTCCTTGAAGAATTTTTTGATGACCAGAAGGCTCGAAATTCCTAGCAGCTCTTTCGAAGGGACATTAATCTTTCGATGAAGCGCAAACACTCTAAATGGACGGTGAGTAGCCTTTAGACTTTTTTTACTTTTGGAATTTTCTGTAAACTTCACAGATTTTATTCCTCAGATTTTACAGATTGTTTAATTGTGCTCTTCTCCTCTTCTGTTCCAGATGCAGCCCGGAAGAAGAATGTCTGTATAAAATAGCGCACTAAGCAAGACGATTCACTCACTCTTGTGGCACCACTCAAAGCAGACACTGGGCTACATCAGGAGAATCAGCTCTCCTTGAAGCAGTTTTTGACGACCAGATGTCGTGGTCCCTCAAATACTAGACTCTGTCAATAACTTCCCCTACTATGAATGTTCCCGCGTTGTCATCGCAGTAGGGGTTACTCTCTCTTGTAATGAACTCGGCGGCTATACTCGGCGGCAGTAGCGTAGATACTGGTAGGGCCTCCCAAGCCAGACAGGTGAAGAGCCTTTTTTGGACAGCGAAGACTAAGAGGAACATCTAGGGCAAGGAATCGAGACAAAAAGATGAGACGAGGCTGCGCTCGTGAAATAGAAAACTTCGAGCCATATAGGAGTACAGTACGTCTACGGCCACGTACAATTACCAAAACGGCGGTTCAGGATTTTCTGTCTCAACCGTGGATATAAGGATTGAGCTGACTCCAAAAGGTGCGCACACAGTGAGGAAGCACCCAGCCACAGCCTGCCTCGATATACGGCAGTAGATTCTACTTTACGTTGTGGCCACAGCCTGCAGCTCCCGGGCATGTACACCCAGTTCTACTAGTGAAAAAGCGTAACATCGAATGTGTAATAGTGCATGGATCTGGATAATCTATAGCTGTGTGTATTGAGAAACACTGCACCACTAGAATGTGCAGCAAATGCGTTGAGCAGTGTATTGTGATATCGCAAAACCACTATCGATAAGTCTTTTGCCCTAAATATTGTACTACGTGGGAGCGAGACATCAGCGCTGGAAGATTCATCTCTAACTTTGGACTAATCATGAAGGGAATACTGAAGAAGACGGAAATTCCTACTCATTGTTGTGTTTGACACGTAATTGTATAAGACGGTTTAGCCTCCATTTTTTCAGGAGTTTGAACAATTTAATATTTTAATGACTCAATTTTGACTACTTGACACTATCGCCGTTATGTTTTTACACTATGAAACAGTTTAATTCAACCTTGAAAAAGACACAAAGCCGTGTCGAAACGTCGGTTGATTGTATGGAGTTGGACACTTTTATTTACTTGAAATAAAGGTTTGGATTTTTATTTGGAACGGATGACCAACATAATTTTACCATTTTCTCCTGTTTGAGAAATTGTTTTACAGACCTGGGATATCCTTTTAGCTTACATTCGGTTTTGTTAATGTTCTCACAAAACAGTCTCACATGTTGTTTGATAAGAATGAACCATTTCAGTTCGCTTTCAGTTTGAAGTTAGTAAGTTATGAAGAAGAAAACACACTGTTTGTGAGATCATATTAGCGCGTCTAAAAAGGATCCCGAATTAGAAGGAATATCCAGTTTTTACTGTGTAATCTACAGCACTATACTGCCAGGAATATCTAGCTGAATTTTCAACCACATATGGTTGAAGTTTTATATCATTATCGTTGTTGAAATCGCAACTACTTTTAAATGGAAAGGTACGGCATAGTTAGCGAATTTCAAAGCAAATTTAATAATCCCAGTAGGAATCCTGAAAAATCCTAGCTAGCTAGCTGCACCCAAATAATTCTGATTCGGAAACAATAAAGATTAAAGAATTTTTAAACCTTAAATTTATATTACAGTTTTTAATCAATTATCTAAATAGTTATATAATACTGGTTCGACTTAAATTATGCAAATCGTATCACTTACACACACATCATTGACTGAAGCATTAAAAGTCGGTGAAGCATCACTTTAAATATGAATAAACTATTAAGTAAACGTATGCTGGAGTCTGAAATATTTTAGAGAAATCTGCCGTGATTTGAGAATACGCCGTTCACTGCAAAAAATCGAAAAATGAGTTTTTGATATCAATGGAATCGTGAAGAAAAGACACACCTGATTATTAAAATAATTTTTTAAATTGTTAATGAATTTTTAAATAATTATTGCTAAATTTTGAAGAAACACCATTAACTGCAAAATCTGCCGAGTTGTGATTCGAGAGAACACCGAACGGGCATTTACGGATCTTACTAAATTATCGGACGGCGATTTTGAGACTTCGTGATTGAAGAGAGGTCCGTATATATGTGCTCACGGCATTCTCCGCATTTATCAAACCCGAGAAAAAAAGGTTTGTATTCCGAGAAAAGCTGTAACTGCATTTGTTACAAGTTACAAAATAAAAATTGATATTGAAAGTATGCATTTGTTATAATTAACAACAGTATTGAAATAACAAGAAGTTATATGTTAAAAAATTCTATAAGTAAAAATAATGTTTGCGAATCATTTCAGTTGTGCAAAGTGGAAATTATTTTTAAAAAAATGTTTTACCTAATAGGTTTAATTGGTTTTCAAATTCGAAAATATATCAATTTCTTTATTCATCGATTTCTCGATCGATATATGTTTACTCACCTTTCGAGGTTATGTACCAATAAACTTAATAAACTGAGGCTGTCAGTAAAAATAGTAAAAATAGATAATTCGACGTGAAAACTTTATTACACCTGAATGTACGAAGATCAGAATGTAATTTAGGTTGGAAAAACAATTTGCCCTCATTTAATAAAAAGGAAGACGACTGAATCGAATGTTATTCAGTAGTGTTGATTTTTTATTCAAGATTTGAAATTCTAAATGAAATTCATCATCATAAATAATGTAAATCAATTAAAATGAAGGAGACTTTTGAACATAACCCTATTTTTAATCACGATGATTTTGTCAAAAATGTTACGGTACAATTTTTTATGTTTAATTGAATTTTTGCATAATATTTCAATGCACCATCACAAATTTATTATTAATTAAAATAATAGTTAATAACTAAAAATGATATGAACGTCATAAATATTTTGTTAATAGAATTATTATTAATATTTGCTCAATTCACTTGTAAAATGAATGGCTGTCATAATACTTATGGTAAGTCTTTTACTGTAGAATATTTAGCACATCTTTTTCCTAATTTACTGCTGACTCCTATAAGCGACACATATTCTATATTTTCAGCTGAGTTCACGACGAAACACGAAGAAAATGTCTCTCAGACATCCAATTTTATCGAAGCCGATAATCAATTCTACACTGTCCCCTCATATACACAACAACAAAATGATTGTAATATTCCTTATGTCAATAACGTGAATATAACGTCGTTATTTGAAAGCATCCCTGCTTGCGAGGAATGAAAATAATTGCAATATTCTCAATATTGACTGCACGAACATGATGTCGCCGTAGTTTTTTGATACAGAAATTTCAAAGTACATAGTCCCATCGCTTACGCAAAATGAGAATGATACCAATATTCTCAATATTGGCTACACGAATATGACATCGCTACAGTCGTCTCACACAGAAGCTCCTAAGTGCATGTTCTCACTGCTTATGCAGGATGAAAATTATTGCAATATTCAAAATATTGGCCAGGCGAACATGACGTCATCATAGGCTCTTGAATATGGCATTTCTCACCAATTGATAGATAATGCACAATCAATAAATTTACGCACACATGTGGCTCAGAAAATTAGCCATTCGCAAGAAATTGGGACATACGATTCTTTCGGAACAGGACTTGCAGGCGAGATGGGTAATACATTACTGCATCAATCACGCCATTTCAAGAAGATTCTCAAGAAACTCTAGAAGAATTTAAGAAGACTGGAGAAAATATACGGAATATGGACTTGGAGAATTCTAATGCTAAGCATCATGATCTTCATCTTCGCAAAATGAATTGTCGATTTAAGTATACTGAGAAAATAACACCAGATGAATGTGATGAGATAGATAATGAATATTGGAATTTAGGTCATTTGTGAAAGAAACGTAGCTTTATTGTAAATCATCTCGAACGAAGTATAATTCGGAGGAGGACTGGCTGTAACGGAAAACGAAAATACACGTCCTCGTATAGTTTAAACATTTTGTATGGAACAAGAATTAACGTTTGTAGGATATTTTTCACATTAATTTAGAGTTTAAATCGAGAAAAGACACCTATATACTTAACGCATTAAAGAGTATGAACCCAGTATCACTAGAGCCAGCACTAGATATTCACCGAAAACTTTTTCAGAAAGTGTCTTCTCTACATCTAAGGAAATTGGCTGAAGATCACATTGAATCTTATCGTCCAGCTGTCAAGTGACTTGATGATGAAAGATGTAAATGATGATTTTCATTTCAGACGGAAGAATCTCTCGACGCTTTATGTGTTACCTGCAATAACTGGTCTGCCCATCGCAAAAGATTCACTGAAGCATGTGATAAGTATGCAAGTCATATAGAACAAGGGCTCAATGATCCTAAGGGATACAAATATTCTGTCGATTTGGAGAAGGTTATAATGTTACCGAAAATGAAGGATTTCAAAGCTGCATTGTTCACCAGACACTTAATTACCTTTAACAAAAGCTTCATACTCCTTGGAACCACTTCGGGAAATAACAGACCACTTGCTGTCATTTGGCATGAAGAGATAAGTGGAAGGAAGAAAGAGGACATCACGAGCACTTTCCATGCCGTTTTTCTTGAGAATCGAGATAAGGAGATAATAACTCTTCAGTTTGACAATTGTACAGCCAAAAATAAAAATTCGTGCTTCCTGACGTTGCTCATTCATATGATTAATTCGGAAGAAATAGCAGCTACCACCTTTTGAGGTTTTTCACTCTAAGATTGACGATACGTTTATGTCGGCAGATTCCTTTCATCATCAGGTAGAATGACATAAGAAGAATAAAAAAACAATCTGCAATTTTCAGAACATCAGAAATGCGGTTCAAGGCGCTAATCAAAGGAATGTAGACGTCAGAACAATTACACCTTACGATTTCATTCCTTGGACAGATCACTCTTCGATATCAAAACTAAAAATATAAATTCCCAGACTTATTTAAATGACATGAAACTTCTTAATGCTACCCAGTAAAAAAAACCTAATTCGGGAGGATTGCGGTGAATTAACGTGTTTAGATTCGCCCGAATTCTGCTTTCTGATTCGTTGAAATGAATTGGGCCGGAGCGAATTGAATGCGTGTCAATTCGCCTTAATTCGTGGTCGAGGTCATTTTGAAAATAAAAAATAAAAACTGCATGCCTTGAGACTCGAACCAGCGATCTCAAGTGTATACAGTTCAGAGGTCGACCACTGAGCTACGGGACTCATTGATATTTATTTACAACGGATGCTGTAAGCTTAAAATCTTTTCATTTTCAACCAATAATTCCGGGTTTGGCTGTTACTCCATACATTCAAAATTTACGTTTTAATTTATTATTATTTAAATAAATTTAATAACTAAAGATAAATAATTTCCGCTCGAATTTCATATTATTTGTTAATCATGGAATTTATTTATATATGTACGGTTTTCTCCAGAAAAAATATCGACTTCCAATTTATTAAAATAAATAAAATAAATACCAATTTGGCTGATTTAAAAACAAGCGTAAGAAAGATGAAACAATTGTTCTAGAGAGATAAGATGTATTGTCTTCATTGTATGCTTTTACAAGCTTTTACAATTTTTCTGTGCCCTCCTCAATTACACACCAATTGAGATACATATAAAATCTTCTTTCAATTTTACATAGAAAATATTAACAGTTGATTGAACAGATTTGATAGTTCAGGTTCTCTCCCTTTCCCGTATATATCTTCCTTCCTTTACAACTTGGAACTTTGTATGTGCGTTAACAATTACATTATGCCTATGACACCAAACTAAAGATTCTCGTTAACGATTAAATCCGATATTAATGGATTAGAGTTTAAATTCATTCCCTTGCATATTTATGTCTTTAATTCTACATATCACAAATTGTACAACTTCCAAACTCATTCTTTCTCACTTTCGCTTAAATGCATTGATGTTCAATTCTTCTAAATCACAATTTTTCTTCCCGTTCTTCCATCTATTAACACCGTCAATCCATCCTTTATCCATTTTCCCATCCAGCCCTTGTCAAACCCATATGTGCGTCAAGTTTTCTTCTGCTTCCCCACAAATTCTATAAGTAGTATCCTTATATCCCCTATTCCCTGCCCCTCCTACATTCCCACATCTCAACCTCGCTTACTGCTCCTTTTCCTCTGAACTTGACCCTTTTTCATCCCAATAATTTTCTCTCTCCCAGTTGGTCTTACATTTTCTGTATCCACTACAGTGCTCCTGCTCTATTCTTCTTTCTGCTCCCTTAATCATATTATCGTTAATCTCGTTGACCCTGCTCCCTTCAGAAGCCCAATCCAGTGTCTCTCCATCCCTGTAAATTCTGCATGCTTTCTGTAAACCTTTACCCCATGCTGACGGGTTCCCATCCTTTATTCCCCTCATTTCTTCCTTTAGATATATTTTTGGCCATCTCTCATCTGGCATTCGTAAAATTTCTATAATATATCTCGAAGCCCTCATTCTTGCCTCTATCTCTATGCATAGCCTGCCTGACTCCATTCTCCAAACGTACCCTGGGGTTGTCCTATCTACTCCCATTGCCATCTTGACTAACCTTCCCTGCATTTTCTCTATTTCCAACCTTCTTTCTCAACCCCAAATTTCTACTCCATACAGCCCTCCCGCTTTAGCCAATGTGTCCATTATATACAGTATTTTCCCCAGACTATCAAGACCAGCCCTTTTCATCACCCCCAAGCTGCGTTATTAGCTTTTTGGGCTTTTTCAGCGATTTTTCTTATATGAGTTTTATAAGCCCCCCACGTTGAAAACGAAAATCCCAAATGTTTAAACTTATCGACCACTTCTGCGTCTTTTTCCTTAATTGTCCAATGTTCTTCCTTTTTTTCCTCCTCTTCCTAAAAATCATTATTTTAGTCTTCTTTACATTTATCTCTAGCTTATTTCTTTTTACATATCTTTCCAAGCTTCTAATCATTTCTGCTGAGCCTTCTGCTGTGTCTGTCACTAATGCCAAGTCATCCGCAAATTCTAACCGAAAAATTTCCTCATGTCCCATCACCGTCCCTCCTATATTTCTTCTTTTCCAGTCCTCCTCGATGCCATTCGCGTAAATCTTAAATATAGTTTAGCTGAGAGGACACCCTTGTCTAACCCATCTTGTTGCATATATCCCCTCTACCATTTCTAACATTCGGCCTCTAATCCCAATTTTCTTCAGTTTTCCTATAAGAATCTTCCTGTATACAATGGAGACAATAAATCTCATCTCTCCCTCTCTCTAGATAAAACAATTGTGTTTATTAATAATAACTTCATGATATGTAATATTCCATAATAATTATAATTTCTTGATTGAATAATATTTTATAATAATTCTACTCTTTCATATTCTTTTGCCGTGAACTGCGTACTCTCCAATCACGACAGGTTTATTTCTAAGGTCCGTAATTCGAAGAGAGCCGTAACTACCCATTACAGTATTTTCCCTAATTTCAGCATCCCAATCAACACTGTTAATTGCATTTTAGATAATTAGTAAATATTTATAACATTTTTTTTTTACAAAAATGAAGAGATCATATGCAAATTAGTCAAAAGCAACAACAAAAACTTCAGAAAATGAACTAGAATCCGCGATACACGCGAATAAAAATGCGAACAGTTTACGTTAATTGTCTCGGCTCCGTTTATTTTGCAGTTAATAATGTTTCCCAAATCGCGACAGGAATGCTTTAATTCTAGCTTCTGAACATGTTTTTCGAAGGGTACAAGCACCATTTTGACAATTCTTTATATGATACAAAAAATGTTTTCGATAATTGAATTTTGAATTTGGATAAAAGAACATACTTTTGATATACATCAGTGCTGAATTGAAGCATGAGAAGTTTGATCGGAATTTATCTTTTTTCTAAGCGTTCGCTTCCTTTTAGATCGCAAACCTTCAATTAATAAAAGTATTAGACATAAAATACCTTCAAAGAATTTCCGATGTTTTGTCAATTTTAAAAGAGTAATTGTACGCCAGATAGTAATAGAGGAAAAATGTCATGTACATTCCCTCAGCGACATTTTTCACTGAAATGTACTGAGCTTTCTCAATGAAAATGCATCATTCTGGTTTTTTCTTATAAAAAATTTGGAGACTTGACTTAATTAGGCTTTCGCATCAGAACTTCATTAAATATTTTAACATTTCGACATTTTATCATTAAAATGGCCATCCGCGCCGCTGTACCCAAAAACGTGTACTATACAAGAAAGTCAGAGAAGTAGGAACACAGTAAACATCGTTTGTAAAATCAAAATTTGACAAGGATTTATAAAGGAAACATAACTTTCAAAATTGATTGAAATGGAAAAATTTAGAAAATACTAGTACTAATTACCCTTTCTTTAAAAGAAATTTGTTTCGTTTCCCAAAATTTTGTTATAGATTTAGCAGAAAATCTCACATGATTTCAAAACGTATTATATGATATACAGAAGTTTCTTTATTATATAGCGAGAAAAATTCCAGTAATTCCAATATGAATGACAGGATTTTTTTGCATTAACTTGCAGTTCTTATTTTATTAGAGACAAATACATAACAAAGGAAAAAAAGTAAAAAATTAATTTTTTTGGTTGATGATTCATCATTTTAGTTGAAACCCTTTTTTTTTTTTTTAAATTTAACTAACTTTTTGAAAAATTTTTGTTACTGTAAATAAATTTTTCAACTGAAAATAACTATTCCATTTTTGGTTTAATCTTCTTCAGCTTTCCAATTAGTTACATGAAAATGTCTGTATTTTCTTGAAACTTTGTCTTTTGTGGTACAATATTAACCTTTTTGGTGACTAATTTACCTTTTTCGTTTAAAATTCATTACTTTGGTTGAAAATTCATTAATTTGTTCAAATACATCTTTCTTCGTAGAAAATTAATCTTTCTGGTTGAATATTCATCTGTTTGATTGAAAATGAGTTTTTTTATTGAAAACTAATTTGTTTACCTACAAATTTAACTATTCCATTTTTCGTCGATATTTTTTTTTTTTAGAATTATTCTTCTTGATGGAAAATCCATCTTGAAAATTCACCTATTTTGTTCAAAATTTATCCTGTTTAAAAAAAAATTCAACTGTTAGGTTGAAAATTCAATTTTTGTCGAAGATCCACTGTTTTAGTTGAAAATGAATGCCTTCACGTAAAAATTTAACTATTTTGTTGGAAATTCTTTTTATTTATATAAAAATTAGTCTGTTTTGCTTCAGGATTTAGGTACATTGTTAAAAATTCTTATTCATTAGTTTAATTTAACTGTTTTTGATAAAAATTATAATATTTTTTTGATGAATGTATCAACTCTTACACTTTTTGTTGAAAATTCATTTTTTCATTAAGAATTCTTTACTTTGGTTGACAATTCAACTAATTTGTCGGAAAACCTCTTTTTCTTGTTTGAAAATTCATGATTTCAACTGAAAATGTAATTCTTCCATTATATGTTCAAAATTGATCTTTTTGAGTAAGTTTTGGTTTTCCGAAATGATTATTTTGATTTAAATAATGCAATAAAAATATTCACCTGTTGAAAAAATACACATTTTGATTGATATTTGACAGGGAAGTTATTTTTGCTCATGTTGAATACAAATTTTAATTCTGCAGAATATGTCTGGCTTTGGATAAATAATAAAAATGTACATTATTCAATCTTAAATTTTCTCAGTTTCATTATGCAAGTAAGTGTGACATTTTTTGTCACTGCACGTTAACTAAAACTGAATTCTTAATTATGTATATAAATTTGGCAACATTCTTTCATTCGAGTTTTTCAAATTACCCAATCGGCATTGAGGAATAGTGACTTATAAAATAGAGATATCTCAGACATAAAATTTTGCTCCACATAATCGCGATACGTGTAAACAATGAGGTAATGTCTACAGTATGTCGACATATTATTAAACAAGGGACCAGAATATAAATCAGATCCGCTGATAACTAAAATTTTCATTTAAGCATTAATCAGCTTTTCTTCTAATTGTAAGAGATGAAGATCGTTTATACTCTGGCTTTGTTTTCAGTGATCATCCTTAATTCTTTTGGTGAATATAATAATACAATATATAATTTTAATTTCATTCGTTGAAATACATATACTTGAGAATAGAAACAATGTTTTTAATAAACAAATTGTATCATCCGCATTCGAACCATATTTTTTTTTAAATCAATTCATATGTTTATCCGTGCACAAATAATGATTCACACAATTTAAGCCACATTCTGTAGAAATTTCTATTTTATATGATTTAAAAGAATTTTAAAATCGGAAAGCACGTTAAGTTGAAATGGAAGCGGAAATTTGTTCGTCTTAATCGAAATCATGCTTTTATAAAAAGGTAAATAATAAAACTGTCCGTACCTGTATATGCTATACATGTTTCGAAAATCGAATATTCCGTGCATGTGTTACAAAATATTGCATTGTGTATCGAGGGCGTGAAGAAGACTATTTTGTCGAGTGTGAACTTACCGCCCGATGAGCTGCAGTTCAAAAGCCAAGCGTCAAAAATTGCTGAAAAAATAGTCGAGTGAAGCTTGAACATTCTAGAATTTATTATATAATTCTGAAAAAATAACAATTAGAGGCATTATGTTGAAAAGAAATTCTGAATAAAGTCAAGCTTTTCAAAAACTTCCACGGATACGGATATTATTTTAAATTCAATATCAGTGGAACAAATTTGTTAAAATTGAAAATTTATGTCGAAGTTAGAATTTTTGGGGAAAATTCGTTTACTGATTACCACGGATGCTTAGATTTCAGATGTTATATGCTGCGCATGTTTCAATCAAAGTTTTGAATGCTCAATACAAATCCGACATGTGTGACCGTCTGTGAAAAAAAGGGATCTCAAACGCCCAAAAAATAAATTCTCAGTTTTCTACCCCAATCTATAGTTTTTGTTTGTTTCAAGTTTCATGTTGATGTGAAAAGAGAGAAATAATGTAGATTTCTACAATTTTACTTGCTATCTTCTTAAAAAATGTTTTTCTCCGCTCCCTATCACTTACATTTTATGCGCAGGGTGCATGGAAAAAAATCATTGACTTGTAAATTATTTACTTTCACCTTAAAGATTCGACTTTATCATGCAAATTTGTCATCCGATATTTGTTTGTAGTTTTTTTAAATAAATGCCTATTATGGGCATTTATGGGCAAAGAAGGATTGTTTGTTCTTCTTTTTCTGCACAAACTATCTTGTCAGTGATTTTCATCAACGAAAATTTTGTATCTGATATTTGTTTATGTATTATATAAACAAACGCTTATCGTCAGCATTCACTGGGAAAAAGATCGTTTTGTCTTCTTCTTTTGTACAAACCATCTTGTCAATGACGTTCATTAGAGAAAACTTGTTATCTGATATTTGTTTCTAAATTTTTAAATAAACAAATACTTATAATCGGCATTTACTGGGAAAACATAGTTTTTCTGCTAATCGTATACAAATTATTCTGGGCATGATGTTTAGCGCTTGAAATTTATCATCCGATATTGTTTGTTAATTTTTCCAATAAATGTTATGAAATATGCACAATCGTGTACTGTGCGATTATGTACCAAAAGATGAATTTCCATCTCTAAACATCATAACCAATATAATATGAAGACATACACTGGTAACGTTAGTTTGTACCCGTGTAGAAATTTGGGCATGGCCCAAACAGGGCCCAGGCTTGGCAAAACTAGGCCCTGGCCTGGCGATCTAGCCTGGGCCAAGCTTGAATGAAACGCCATATCTGGCCAGGGCCAGGTTATATTGCCAGGCTCGATCGCCCAGCTTGGCCCAGGCTTGGCCCTAGTTTATTATCGATTCCTAGCCATTTTTAATTTTTAAATTAAAAGTCGAAATTAAGGAGAAATATTTTTTATTCAAATTTGAAGTTAACAAATGAATATGTAATATTTGAAAATCGAAAGAAAATCAAAACGTCAATTCAAAAAGTCACTCATTCGATTTGCGCGTCCTAAATTTCTAACACCTTTCTGCGTCATCATCATCTATATACTATAATTTTTGAATTTACGTCCGCCATATTTGTTTTATAAATTAAAGTCTTAAACATCGTTACATAAATTAGCAACATATTTGCACTTGATAATTCGACGAAAAAGTTTTCTCAATTTGAGGTTAGAAGTTACTTGTTATCTTAATGTGAAAATATTATTTAGAATCAATATAAGAACTTACTTGCACTTTCACCGCGTAAATATGAGATACTGCCGAGTGCTTGATGCCTCCGGACTCTTAGATTGCTTTTTATTTTAGGCATTTTTATCAATTTAATTTCAATGATGATTTGTATTTTGTTCATCGACCATCATCAATCAACACCATTACCACTATTCTCAATCACTCATACAAAATTTATAAGTTCAGTTTGTCTGAAACTATCACTCAAATTACTGGTTAAGATAGTTTACGAATTTTTATTTATACCAAATTTGCCACTTTGTAAAGATTCACACTCGACACTCGCAAATAATGAGTAAACAAAGAGAATAGTACTACGCCATCTGTCGTCAGTTTTTGGAACTTTGACACTAGCTGGGCCTAAGCTCGAGCCATTGCAAAATTCGAGCTAGATCCAGGCTAGGGGCCCCCAGCCTGGCCCAAGTCTGGAACCGAGAAGAAACTTGGCGATTTCTGCACGGGTAGACATTTGGAAGAAAAAATGATTTTTCCCACCACAAAAACCGATAAAAAGAATTTGCTCTTGTAAGTTGTTTAAACAGCACATGAAAAATATTGGATGATAAATTTTCATTACTAAGTAGCATGCTAAATTTCATTTGAAGACTTCAATGAGCATCACTGACAAGATTGTTTGACAAATAATAAGAAAAAACGGTCCTGTTTTGCCCATAAATGCCAATGATAGGCATTTACTTATATAATTTGTTGGACAAATTATTTGAAAATATCAGATGATAAATGTTCATGATCAAGTTTCATCTTGTAGATAAAGGCAAGCCATTTTAACCCACAAACATACTTCCCAAAGGAAAACCCCATCATGTTGACTATTTGTTTGAATAATTTTGTTATAAAAAATTAACTTCACAAATTAAGAGAAACATTTTTTCTCTCATGCAATCGATTTAGTTTTCAACCTAAGAGTAATTTTTGTAACACCCATAACAATATTCACCAAATTGTGTATTCAATTTGTTTGTAACAAGTAACTAGACACATAAGCTCTATGTTTCAATTAATTTGTGAAAATCGTCCATTTTCTGCGTACGAGTGACCAAATTATAAATAAACAAAAGTAAAAATAAAAAATTCCGAGCGAAGCCCTCTTCAAACATTATTGCGTTAAAAATAATCGTTCAGAACATTG
Organism: Andricus quercusramuli; assembly: GCA_932178445.1. Lineage (NCBI taxonomy): Eukaryota > Metazoa > Arthropoda > Insecta > Hymenoptera > Cynipidae > Andricus > Andricus quercusramuli. The sequence continues at coordinate 63,366 of CAKNXH010000196.1, forward strand.
GCGTGCATGCACAATCGTCATTTGGTTACTTAATAGAAGACCTCAAGCATAGAGAAGCAATCGAAATCTTAAAACACCCTTATAACATCAATAGGGACAATGGATATAATACCAATCCGATTTGGCTTTCCGTCATCCCGGGTAACAAAAATAAATAAATAAAAAAAGACTTGATTGGTCAATCAAGTTTGACCAGTCCCCACCATGGGGCTCTCTGGCCAATCACAGGCATTGTAGAGAATACATATACATTCTGTCAAAAAAGTACCGGGAATTGATCATTCAAAAAGCCCGCTTAAAGAGATTGTCAAAAACCTTTTTAAACTAAGTTGGCACCATTGTCCTCTATACTGACGTGGAGCTCGAGCGCGATCTGTCATTTAGTTTGTTCACAGTGCTCGATGTTGTCAGTCTATCTCAAGTGTGTTTCGCGATTTTTCCAATGGATAAGAATATCGAACAAAGAATTTGTCTCAAATTTTGCATTGCACATGGAATTTCGTTTGCGAAATCCATGAAAATGTTACAGAAGGCTTACGGTGAATCGACATTACCAAAAGCACGTGCATATGAGTCGCAAGTGCATTTAAAAGCGGTCGAGATGTGGTGCAAGATTTGTCTCGCTCTAGTCGGTCATCAACATCTTCAACTTAACATCGCTAAAGTGAAGGAAATGGTGACTGAAAATCGTCATTTTAGTTTAAGAGGGATAGCCGGTGAACCTTTTTTGTCTCACGAATCAATTCGTACCATTTTAAGCGATTGTTTGTGCATGAAACGCGTTGCCGCTCGACGAGTTCCGAAAGAACTGATAATCACCAGCTCACAAGGCTATCATTGTTAACGAATTTCTTACCAAAAACTCAACGAACTTCATCGAATAATCACCGTATTTACCTGATATGGCTCCGGCCGACTTTTTTCTCTTCCCAAAACTCAAATTACCACTTCGAGGCACCCGTTTTCAGTCGAAAGAAGACATAAAAGAGAATTCGCGGCGAGAACTGAAGTCGATTCCGGAAAATGCGTTTAAAAAATGTTTTGATTATTGGATTATTCGTTGGCATAAGTGTATTATTTCGGAAGGGGCCTACTTTGAAGACGATAAAATAAATTTGGATGAATAATAAACAGTTTGTGTTTTATTGACCAATTCCCGGTACTTTTTGGACAGAATCTATAACAAAATAACCTGAAACTTCAGTTCCAGGTCAACCCTGAAGAAGTGAACAGCAATGTTCACTAAACGTCGGCAAGATTCATAGTTTCGCACAGGTTTGGAACCCGAAAAGACTTTAAAATTTCAAATTCATCATAATAAATCATCGTGAAAGCATTAAATCTATTATAATTGGGATGAATTTTAGAAATCCCTATTGATAGATCATGAAAGTTCATCCAGGCATAATGGTGGCACTTCCATATATAATTTTGAAGACTTAAGTTCAGGATTAGCACATGCCCATTTAAAGTTAGTTGCTCATACGCGTTTCGTTGTACAAACTATCAGCCCCATTTAACGGCACCCCGTAATTAGAAGAATAATTCGTTAAAGCGTGGAAGTGCCATCATTATAATCAAAGGTTCCTCAATAGAACGAGTTGAAAGGAAAAAGTGAACAGTTACAACAAATATACACTACTGTTATGTTACTAATATCATCCCATTTTTTCTTATATAAAGAGGGTCAATAATTTGGTTTTCAAATTAAAAAACTTTAACGTAAGGTCATTAAAGGTCCTGAAAGGTTGTTGAATAGGTCAATCGATGCGTTTCAAAGTTCCTTGAAACTTCATAAATCGGTACTAATGGTCATTATAGGTTCCACAATAGGTCAATCGATGCATCTCGAAAACACGAACACATAAATCACCCATAGTATTGTTGTATTTGGAATGTCTAAAAAGTTTTTCTCACTGAAACAAGCTAAACAATTTTTTATAAATTTTTAAACACAGAAAAAACCCACTTCTAATTGGCGAGTATAGCTCAAAATCTGATGGAACCTGGAAATCTACGAACCTTCCCAAATATGTTCCTCAGGGCAAACTTCCTTCAAATTTCTCAATCTCGCCTTGCAACATTGCGCCAATAGGGATTCATGATAAACCAACCAATACAAGCATGTACTTCAAAGAAAATTTATTGATCTATTTCTTGTTACAGAATCAAGTTCACAGTTCGAGTGTTTGCCTAATGGTGAACCTATTCCTGGTGTTCCTCGTCGCGAAACTTCTTTCTCTCCTGCCAGGTCACCTTCTCCTGAGGTGAATCCTCTTCGTGTCAGGTCCAGGTCTCCTCTCACAAGACTTTCTCCTACTGGATTTCTTGCTGTCAGGCATCATCTTCCTGCGGAATTTTGGTCTTCTATTCCACGTGATAAGCTTGGATTTATTCGGCTTATTCCTAACACGAATCCGCACCGGCTATTTGAATTTCGAAGATACGTTCTTCCGGACGATAAACCAATTCGAAGGAAATTAGCGAATAATAAATATGGACCATTTCCAAAACAAGAACGTATTTTATTATCGACATGCAATGGTGAAGCTTTTGCAATATTAGAGAATGGTAGACTCCTTAGTGGAATATATAATACCTTCAAAAAACGGGTGATGATAAACATGAAAAGCAGCATGGTTACAGTAATGTCTCCAGAAGAACTTAAGGAAAGTCCAGTAGGCAGAAACTGTCCAATCTCACCACGAAATTTTAAAGTAGCAGTTGTACACAACAATTCTCTGCAGTCTCTGCCCTTCAACATTAATCCCGATGCTGTTGTTTCAAATTCAAATATTAAAAATACCAGAACATTACTTTCTGGACACATATTAAAAATTTCAGGACATTCCACCGCTGGGGATGATAGCATTCGGGTTAATGATGGTGAGCTGCGTGATGACCAAACGTCTCTGACTACTTTATCCAAAGACAACTCTGTCCACCTAAAACACCGGTAAGATACAGCATGTGCCAGACCAGAATAAATACGTTGTTTTACAAAAAAATTCCGAAACGTTCTATTTTTTCACCTAATTTGTTTACAAAAACAGTAGCTGATAATGCATAAAAAAGATTCGCAGTGAAGTTCTTCCTCGGAGGCCATTTAGATTAGATAGGATAAAATCTTTACGTAAAAGTACCAAATATTGGGTTTTATTAATTACATATGTTTATAACAATAGCAGTTGTTATTTTGTAATAATGAATTGTTTGTGAACATTGCAGTCAGAAAAAAAAGAAAGAAAAAAAGCTGAAGGACCTCGCACACATCTATGGAAAATATGGTACCGGTCAAATTGACTGAACCTGTGGTATAATTTAGTTTATGGGGACGGCGACTGACACTTGCGGCCGCTAGGGTCGCTAGTGCGCCTGGCGATAGACAAGACGACGGTTCCAACGGTGGTAACGTCTGCTATTCGAATTATATCAGTCCTTCATAAGGCAGCTTTGAGGTGATTGCTTCAAGCACTATTTTCGAAATGCCAGGTCTGCATGTGGCATTTGGGTGTACAAATAAAGGAGCAAATCGATTTCCAAATATCGAAAAACTGAGGAAACCGTAGATAATGCCTTGTTCTTGTGTACAAGGTACATCATCACTCACGGTGCTGCCCTCTCAGCTGAACTTGACAAATCGCCGTCCCCATAATATCCTAATCAAATAAAGTCCTTGGACACTGGGTCCAAAAAACACCAGGTTTCTAGATAGTAGGAACCAAATATCACTTTTCATGGACGCTAGAGGAGTTCCACGGACCCTTGATGATATGCCATGAAATAACATGTCACACGACATGGCATGACATGACACATCACATGACATGAGACATAATACATAACATATCATGACATGATATGACACATGAAATGACATAACATGACGCATTTCATGACACGAGACATAAATTTGACAACTATGATATGACAAATGACATGGCACAAGACATGAAACATAGCAGGACATGACATAAAATGAAATTTCATGTCATGACACATAAAACGGCATGACATGACAAATGACATGACATGTCATATGAAACATGACATGACATATGACATGACATATCATATGACATTAAATTACATGACTTGGCACGTCATGTCGTATTATTTGCCATGTCATGTCATGTCATGTGTCATATGTCACGCCATGTCATTTGTCACATCATTTGTCATATCATGTCATTCGTCATGTCACGTCATGCGTCATGTCATCTCATATGTCATGTGTCATGTTTCATGTCATGTAATGTGTCACGTCATGCCATGTCACGCGACATTTCATTCCATGCTATGTCCTCAAGGGTCCGCGGACCTCCTCTCGCATAAATGGAAATTCTTTCCTCCTATCTCGACACCTGGCGTTTTTTGACCCAGTGTCTAAGGACTTTATTTGATCAGGATATTATAAACTATATTATGCCACAGTTTCAGCCAATTTGATCGGTACCATATTTTCCGTAGATGTGTGCGGGGTCCTTTCCAAAGGAATTTATTTTGTCAGTTATTTTTCTTTTGTGCTAATTTTACACCTGCTGCATTTAAATTATGAAATGCGCTAGTTATTATCGATTTCATTTCAATGAAAATAAATTAGGCATTTCCATATTCTTAATTTTGTTTACACTATTATCTCACTCCAAAAATCTAAGTGAGTTCACGCGGATACAATGGAACATCTGTGCGTCGTCATCTAGACTTAAGCGATTTATGGCTCTCTATTATTCTCCCGAAACCAAATGCGCCGGACGGAGAATGAATTTGCGCAATCTCTATATTTTCATTTCTTTGAGTTTCCCACCAGGCAGATATCAGTTTTAACAGCATCATTATATTTAACGGGGGATCGAGCTTGTCTTTACCAATATTCTCAATTTGATTGCAACTGCAGTTCACTGATTTTAGTAAAAGATCTTCAATTTACCAAAAATCATAATAATTTTTAGTAATGGTTATGTCGCATTTTTAATTCATCTCAATGATATTTATATTCATCGAGAAATTCGTTCAACTTGTGTTTACTGTGTCCTGTCCAGTAAATTGCAGCCAACAAGAGAAATTGGTTTCAATACTGATAGGACATTAAAAGTAGTCGTAACAATTTTACAACTAAATTTTATTAATAAATAGACTACAATTTAGTAAGATTAATTTTTACAATAAAACTTCCCACTAAAATTTAAATCATTATTTGAAAATAAAAGAGACATGTTGTGGATTTTGTGGATTTTATGATTGAGATTACTTTTTTGAAGCTTTAGATGAACCGCTAAATAGAAGATACTATATAAATTATCCGTGCGAAAACCGCCATTTCCTAGAAAGGTAGAATATTATATAATATTTCAACATTAGTTTTAACATATTTCGTAATTAATTTTTTTTCTTGAAAATAACTTATCAAACATAAATACCGCAAGAATATGAGGCCTGTAATGGTTATCGCCTTGTAGATAAGGACTATAATATATATTATATAATCTCATGAAGCACAACCTTTCTGAATGGTTAAATTGATAACTAAATGTTCCTTCAAAAACTTGATTAATTTTTTCACTGATTGAAAAAATGAGGATCGTTTATACTCCGGTCTTATCATTGGCGATTATTCTTAATTCTATTGGTAAATATAATAGTATAGTAACTACATAATTTTATGACCATTTTGCAGCTTTCCGTAAGTAACAATATGTCCGCATCAATTCGCAATTTCACATTGTTGATTTAAAACGTCAAATTGTAAAAAGAAATATCACCAGGACAGGCAGCTTGAATAGTTTCAAAGGTTCAATAATTATTTTGCCAATGCACAACTAACAGCATAATGTTGAGGTCTGAATATAAAACCATTTTTACTAAAATGAGTATCAAATTTTTATAATTTCTAACCTTCTTTTTGGTCGCGCACAGTGGGCGAGAATCCAAAATTTCTGAAAAACCCCATAGAGTCGGTATTTTTCAATTAGATTTCATACTCACGGTTTCTCGCGGTCGCTAATTACGAAAAGTGAACTTTAAAATTTTCAAAAATCAATATTCAAAACGGCGGATTCAAGATAGCGGACTTTTAAATAAAGATATGGTGTTTTTTGCTGAAATTAATTATCGAGGCGTATTTGAGGTCGCTGATCACGGAAATAAACTAAAAAATTGAAATTCAAGCTGGCAGATTCAAAATTGCTGAGCTTTTAATTGAAAAATTAGTATTTTTTGCTAAAATCAGTAATAAGGTTTTTTGAGGTCACTGATCACGAAAATACGCCCTACATATGCAAACAGAAGTTGACAAAAGGACAGGTTTCTATAGATTTGTTATGCTCGCTGACTAGACCCAAACGCAGGCCTGCGTTCGGGCCTAGTCAGCGCGTGGGCGACTTCAATTTATGTTTTCTTGTAAAAAAAGGTGGAAAGAAGTGGAAGCTCCGATCACGCGATTTGATTCCCGATACTTTTTCCCAGATACAGAAATTGTAAACTGCGCCGGATCTTGCCAGATCACAGCTTAGTTTTTCAATGTTTTCATGCATCGTATGCAAAAACATGGATTTGAGGCAGTCACATTCATGGAACATTCACGTTAACTTAAAACATAAGCATAAGTAAATTTGGTAAATACCTGCAGGAATACCCTCCAATTCTCAGATTTTCTACTCAAACTGATGAATTTTTCACCAAAAATAAAATAGTTGAATTTTCATTTAAAAAAATTAATTTTCAACTGAAAATGAAACGAGTTTTCAACAAAATAGTTGTATTTAAAAATTAAAAATAATAATTTTCAACAAAGCAGTTCAAGTTTCGACCAAATTGTTAAATAATCTACCAGATTGTTTAATTTTTGAGTCAAAAATATGAATTTTCCACAAAACAGTTGAATTTTAAACAAAAAAGTTAAATTCTTCATTAAACAAAATTTTTTAGTCAAGAAAAAAAGCCTAAATGTTGAAGTCTGAACAAAATATCTTATGTGAGAAATGTTTATGACTCCCCCCCCCCCTCCCATATGAGACAGCATAGCAAAATCCGTGACCTACCCCCTACCCAGAAAACTTTAACGTGATTTATGTATGGCTTCTAGTAGGTACGATTGTTCTTGATTAATAATTAATTTTAATCAAAATTCATCAATGTTTTCTTCACAGAAAGAACAGGAGTGAATTTTTGTTGCGGGTAATATTCAAGTAGATAAAATTGCATTTTTTTCGCATCGAAACAAAACAAGGTTCAATAGAGTCGACATGGTAACCAATTCCCACGTGATGGGTGAATCTGAACACGTGAAGTTAATTTTTTTTGCAGGTAAATATTATTCTGAAATCGCTGTAGAGATTACATTTTGTTTCTTCTGTGTTGATATGAATTCCAACGAAGTAAATAACTGAGCATTTTCTCCGTCCATAATAAGAATACACAAAGAATAATCTTTTCAAATGAATTTTGGTATATTCGTAAGGAGGAACAGAAAATGCCCTCAAAATCCTCATCACGAATTTTCAAAAATAGCACCCCACGTATTTTAGTGCTAAAGAAAACTAGAAATGCTTAGCTTCCAAAACACCTATTTCAAAGTCTTTCAAATTAGAACTTTCAAACTGGATACTTATCAAATTGCGGTATAAAATTTTTTTTTGTATCAAAATAAATAATATTATAGCATAAATTTCGAATATTTTTACCACGCACTAAAAAATACTGAAATCCTGTAAAACATAAGGATTCTGTAGAGAAAATAACAACATAACCTCAAAACGGTCAAAAGTACCAAACATTCTTAGCAGTTTTTGGCAGATTTTTCTCTTTTCTCTTCTTAAACTGCATTTACGCTGTCAAATTTGATTGAACTGTTCCCCCTTAAAATGCGAATTAATTATTTTACAAAAAGAGGAATATTACACTATAAAAGCAAAGACCGAAATTTCCTTATGGGGCCACCTGTTAAGGTAGTGAAAATTGAATCGTTTGCAGAAAACTGATCAAATTGTGGGTTCATATCTATTCGACTTGTACATTCTATGGACATAACTATTTATAGTTGTGCTTCCTCTGGGCATGCTTACATTCAGTTACTCTCTATCAGAATATTGCAATAAAGGGTACATGATATACAAAAAGATACCGGTATGCACTTTAAAACAATTTATTCCTTTATTTCTTCTTGCAGAATTAAGTTTACAGTCCAATTGCAACTCTAATGACAATTCAATGCCTGACACTCCCCGCCCGCATCGTCTTCGACCTTCTTATTCTTCTGATAGACATCATTATCTTGCCAGATCTCCTCCTGCCGAGCCTCCCCTTCGTGCCAGGTCTAGGTCTCCTGTTGGGCCTGCTCGTCGTTCCGCATTTGATCCTTATAACAGCCCCCTTTCTTCTGTCGTACTTGGATACGGACCCGGTCAACTTGGATTTATTCGACTTATTCCCAGAACGAATCAAAATCGACAATTCGAACTTCGAAGATACATTTTTCCTGCCAATAAACCGATTCAGTTGCTAGTAATACGTTGTATCTTCGAGCCCGTGCCAACCCAAGAAAGAATTGTATTATCAACACCCAATGGTGATGTTTTTGCAGTAGTGGAGAATGATGGATGGCTTACTGGAATATATAATACCGTGGGAAAACGGATAAGACATAAAATAAATATGGTCAGCGGCTCAGTTAACCCAATGACGCCAGAGGAGATTAGGGAAAGTCCAGTAGGTGCGCGCCACCAAATGTTACCACGAAATTTTAAAGTAGTAGTTGTAAACCAAGATTCTTTGCAGACTCTACACCGCACTATTACTTTAATCTAAAAAAAATGTAAAACTAAAACATAAAATTATTTTTGATCTGAATTTGGTTCAAAATAATAAAATTGACTGGTAATTACGTTAAACTTAAATGTGTTATGATTTTCAATCATATTAAAGTCAGCCTTTGTCTAAAAATGATAATAAAATGTTGCTTTTAATTCTCTTACGAAAATATTTTATGAGTACAATGATTATAGGCTCATAACTATTTTCCTAACTTTCTTACAATTTTTCGCGATAATTGAAAATTCACGATCAATAGTCATGAAAAAATCACAGTATAGACTGCCTACAGCCTACTTTTTTACATTCGAATGACAATTTAAGCACATCGCGACTTCTTTGGCAAATTTGTTGTACACTATGTCTTCAGAGTTCTGCGTAGGTGGCATGTACTACAATAACTACGAGTGTATACATAAAACAAATGAAGGTAACGGGATGAGCCGGGCTGAGCTATCCATGGCGCGAACCGGGCTGGGCTTGGGTTTACAATCTTTGTTTCATAAACGGGCTGTCAAAAAGCCGAACAAACGTGTCGCGCACTGAGCAGAGCTATATTCATTTGAACAGCACATGACACTTGAAGTTTTTGTACGTGAGAAATGAATTAAAATTATGAATTGAAAAAAAATTGTTCGAAGGTAGAATTTCGTTTGAAATCATCATAATTCAAAATTTCAGTTTTTGCCTGCAAGCTTTTGTTCTGTCTTGTTTTAAATTTTAGTAGAGAAGTAATAAATGTATTATGTTTCTGATACACATGATGTTTTGAATTTTCATTTTAAGGTATATTCTTTCAAATGTATTCTCAAACGGTCACACTTTTGGTCAAACCATACTGTTTCTGATAAAAGAATATCAATTTTGTAAAATTTTCTAGTAATTTTGAGTACTTGTTAAGCTAGCAATAAGGCGCGAAATGGTAACAGATACATCACAAAAACGCGAAAAACGTTAATTTCGATCCGGAAAATCCGAGAATTTGCCGAGAGTTTAATAAAGAAATTTCACTTAACTCTGATTTTTCATATGTCCCATAGCTTTCCCAGAAAATTGAATTTGCTATTTTTTACATTCTCCTCATGCATAATTGAGAAAGTATTATAGAATGCATCAAAATTGCACACCTCAGTTCTCTAACGTATTTCCACGTTTTGAGATTTCAAAATGTCCTACCAAATTTCATTCAACTATTTTTTGATAGGACTTGTTATTTTGGCAGCACGTCGTCGCCGGATCCTGTTTCGGCGTCGCTAGTTCCCCGATGAACGGGAGTGGATAGTGGCGGTGTCGCGGCTGGACTGGTGGACGCAACCGGTTTCGAAACGTCCGGAGATACTGTCCGGGCTTTCGCGACAATACGAGGGGTCAAGAAATGGGGGCTCGTATTGTGACAATCTCTGACGGTGTCGGTAGCCTCACCGACGGCGGCACGCGTAAGGCCCATGGACGGGGCGACGAATCGTGGCAGTTGACGTATCGTGTCGTATTGCCTGAAGAGTTGACCAGCGAACTTCCGACGGTGATCTCCCTAGGTGGGAAAACGTGACGCGGTTCAGTTATAGGGGCCGGCACCTTCAAAACGAGCGGAATAGTCCGATTGACAGCCCGTTGTCGCTGGCGCGGATCACGCTTCCCCTCGCGACCCCGACGGATTTCTAATAGATCCCAGCGACCCTGTCTAATCAAACCCGACGAGCCCTTCTTTCTGTGGCCCTGCGCGCTCTCCTTTCGGCTGCTCGACGAGCACGTTCCGCTTCCCGATGCACCCGTTTCTCCGGAGGAAGGGAAGCTTCTTCTTCCTGACGGACCCGAGGAGTACGAATTCGTCGGTTGGGGCGAGCTAGCAATCTTTCCTCTGTCATCAAGAGGTTAAGGCAAGAATCACTGTCCCGTACATGTCACGATTCTCACGAAGACTGGCGTACTCGTTTAAATTCAGACGAACCTTAGGGAACGTCCATAAACTACGTAGCCTGTTTTTCTTTTGTTTATAACGTTGTGTCCTTTATCACTTAACGGCAATTGTCTTTTCCTCTTTATTCAAACAAAAGAAGAACAGGCTACGTGGTTTATGGACGCTCCCTTAGGTGCGAAGCGTTGTTTGCTGGCAAGGTCTAAACAGTCGTCGATGGAGGCGTAGTGACCGGGGTCGGCTTAGCACTGTTCCACCGAATAGGGTTTAACTCCGGGGCGGCGACGACCCCAAAGAGGCCAATCTCGCGAGACTTGGAGGCCGCAGTCCAACACACATAACTAAAAATAACTAGCATAACTAATAAATAACACATAACTAATAAATTGTTTTTATCGATAACAATATTTACTAAATACCAACGGATCAGCATCCAAGAAATCAGTGTTCATACCTAACACTTCAAAAAATAAAATAGTGTTTTTTGTAACAATATGATCGAAAGTTAAGGATTTTAGATTTTGTTTTTCATTCGCTTAAAGTTCTTTTCGCTTGAGAAATTTCTTGCTATACCGGAGTGTTCTTTGATTGCCTCTGGAATTTTTTGTTCACAATAAACGGATAGGTTCTTGTCAAGATGCAGGCAATTCCATTAATTTTTCGCCTAAACACCAGAGGTGCCGCTCGAATTTCTGTAACGAAACTTGACTAACTTTTGAGCATGCAGCGTTACAGTCGGTAACAGTTTTCAGAAACTCAAGATAGCTATTTTCTGTTTTATAACGGGTCGTGAGTAGTAAATAAAATATTCAAACATATAAATATAATGAACGTGCAGATTTTGGAATGAACGCCGATTCGAACTCAAGGATATATTGGAACCGATGATCAGGACGATAAGCTTAACAGAATATTCCGGGTATAACCGTCGTTCTTTTCATTCTTCTTACCTGTGATGTTCTTGTCGGCTGGTACCGCAAATTCGATAACGAATATGGTTCGTTTCTTGAAGTCAAGGAGAACTGTGTCAGGCTTCAAGTGCGCGAAAGATATAATTTTCGAGAATATGAAGTTCCAGTATATGCGGCACTTCTCATTTTCGATAATTGACTCTACTTCCCTAGGAGCATTTGGTGGAGTGCTATCGGCTAATGGCGTTAGAGTGACAGAGATAGTAATAAAGCACTGTTAGTGCCGCATTGTGCCTTTGGATGTAAGTCGTTCCTAAATAAGTTGGATAACTAGATAGTATGTGTCCTAGGTGCTCGAGGTGTGCATGATATGCTATGCAGCTATCACCAGGAATGTCTTGGCTCAAAATGTGGCGACGGTATACTAAAGCTGAAATGACACCTTCTTGACGCGACAAAATGAAACACTCCGTGCCCTAATTCAATCCGGGTGATCTGAGGAAAGCAAATGTTATCTCATACGACATCAAATGATCACTCACATTTCTCTGAAAGATGCCGTGCATCCTTTTGTCGAGGAGCTGTTCACGGAAGTTTTTCTCCTATGCTTTCTTGATGAGGGCCTTCAGAAGTGAGTAATGAAAATGGATAATGTTTAATGCGTTTTGCTCACCTCTGCTATTGAAGTGAAGGCCAAGTGTTTCAGCAGCCTCCTTCGCTGCTTTGTACAGAAACGCTCCGTTGCCCACTTCTTCGCGTTTCCTGACAATTTTAAGAAGAGGATCTAGTCGATTTGCGACTATACGTGCTATACCCAGGATAATCTTGTTGTGAAGACATTCAAGTTTGAATATTCCACGGTCACCTTGACGGCGTGAGACGTAAATTCGCGGAACAGACTTGAAATTAACCTTGGCGCAATTTTCTAACCCAAATTCCCTTCCAATCTCTTGAGTGCGAACGATAGTAGCAATAATGTGAGACAAAAGAGGAGAGGGCTCATGTTATTGTTCTGAAAGACACCTCTCTAAAAGGTGAAGTTGTTAGTTGTCACACGATGTTTTCTAGATCAGATAGTAAATCTGGTTTTCCAAAGCGGCATCAATATCTCTATGCACCTCAGGATGTGCGAGTGAACCTTTAAGCTTTCCAACAGACAGATGATAAGTCTGTGGCAGGTTGAATCAGGAGCTTTCCACTAGTCAATTCAGGCCAACGATACGTAGCGCCGATAGGATACTGCGTCTTTGCAGACACATCTATCGACGAGCATGTACTCCCGACATCCTGCTACTGACTTTCTGCGAGCCGCGTTGTTAATACATCGTTTAAAGGATGCTGGACTTCGTAGACTTCTCTCCAAAATGCCTCGACCACCTCTGGTGTGGGCGGGTGGATGACCTAAGTGGAGAACCTTGGAAGAGTCGAGATGGGTCAGTCAAAAACTGTTCATTTTCTCTAACCCAACTCTCTCTTCGTTCTAGACTTCTCCCAGCGTTATATAGTACTCGTATTCTGTCAACAATATGCTGCCCGATGGTCAGTAGCTTTGACTTGTTGAGTGTGTGATGACGAATCCGCTGCCTTGTACTGCCTTGTCCAGCCTATCTTTGTGCTGAGTGGATGCATTCGTCTTTTGCTCTTATGATCAACCGTTGTTTTTGTTTTACGGTTTGCATCAGCCAAAGCTCTTGCTGCATTATACACGCTACAATTGATGGTACAGAGGTCGGACTTTTCGGGAAAATCTCCACGGAACTCGTCATCCAGTTCAGCCAGATCTTCAGACTTGAGAAAAACCTTAATGTTGATGTTTCTCCGGATCCTGAAGCATCGCTCTTCCTCTATTGGATGGTTGCCTGCGGCTGGTTTCAGTGTCGCCTCTATTTCTCTGTTGCCTGCTTGTTCTGGCTGCGGTTGAGTAGGTGCTCCGCTTATATAACCCCTTTTCCGGAGTTCCTCGACTGGATTTCGCAGACGTTTCGGCGAAAAATGGGAGAGCTCTGGATGTTTCTCGCACCACAGAGTATGCAGTCGCGCCATGTGACCTTTTCGTTCAAGGGACATACTGGTATCATAGCACTACAGCAGGTGGTCTCTGAGTCGATCTATACATTTAAAAGTAATAAGACTCTGCCGGTCAATTGCAATGACTCCGTCTTGATTGGCTCCCCCAACTCTAGGGTAGTCGGCATTGTTGTCCGACCCATTATCGGGAGCCCTGCGCGTTCGAGTGTTTCGAACCACACTTACAACAACTACGCTAAGTGTTGTCTTTGTTGCCCCCACGAGCAGCTAAGGAAAAGGGTTCGTCAATCCTTGTAGAGTCCCACATGCAAGGATAAGGATGCATACTCTGAGAGGTCGCCCGGCACCCCAGAGTCACCTTTTGAGACACCTCACCCAGGTGCCATTCAGCTTTCGGCACGGTTGTTACGCCTCAGCTTAGGGGTTATTCCTGCGAGACCATCCCTGGACAATTGTCTGCAACCGATTATTGATTATTGTAACCATATTTAGGAGAAACCCTTGGTACAGGGACCCTCTATCCGCAACCCGAGGACGCGTTTGGTGGGTTTGTCATAGGCCAGGTCTTCTTCCTTTACATCAAATAATGAAATCACCTATCGTTATGCATGTGAAGACTGAGAAATTTCATTTTTCATTGGCCGATGATTTTTGAAGACAGCAGAACCATATGTGAACAAACTTCTTAATTTATTTCGAACGCAAGTCGTCTTTGTGAAATCTTGCGGAATATTTCTTTACATCAAATAATGAAATAACCTATCGTTATGCATATGAAAAATGGGAAATTTTATTTTTCATTGGCCAACGATTTCTAAAGAAAGCAGAACCATATGTTAACAAATTTTGTAATTTATTTCGAACGCAGGTCGTCTTTGTGAAATCTTGCGGAATATTTTAAGCTCCTTGTAAAAGTCTTTGAAATTCTTGAAATCTTTCAAAATTGTGGTGAAATTTCCGAAACCTTTGAAATCTGTGTGAAAATTTTTGAAAGTTTTATGAAATCTATGGAATATTTTTGAAATATTTATTTAGTCCTTGCAATTTTTGAAATCTTTTGAAATTCTTTAAATCTTTTGAAATCTTTATGCATTCCTTAAAATATTTCTAAACTCTTACTGGAGTCTTTTGTATATATTTGAAATCACTGGAATATTTGAAATCTTTGTGAAATCTTTAAAGAAAAAGTGAAATCGTTTGAAATATTTTAAATGTTTTGAAATCTTTGAAATCTGATGTATTTTTGAAGTCTTTAAAATTCTTGAAATCTTTTTAAATCCTTATGAATTCTTCGAAATATTCGTAAAATCTTTTCTGTTCTTTTAAAATCACTGGAATATTCTTAATCTTTGTGAAATCTTGTAGCATAATTTGAAAAAGTTTCAAATCTTTGACATTTTCTGAAACCTGAAAAATCTGGTGTATTGTACCCTTTCTGAAATTTTTTAAATCCTTAAAATCTTTTAAAATCTCTATGAATTCTGTGGAATATTTGTAAAATTTTTCTGAAATATTTTTTATTTGATTGAAATCACGGGAATATTTGAAATCTTCGTGAAATCTTTTGAAATCTTTAAAAAAATGTAAATCTTTGAAATCTTTTGAAATATTTTGAAACCCTCTATAAAATTTTGAAATCGTTTTGTATCTTTGAAATGCTATGAAATCTTAGAAATGTGGTGTGCACGACTTTTTCAAATGTTTAAAATCCTTGAAACCTTCAAGAAATTTTCGAGATATTTAAGAAATTTTGGTGCAATTTTTATGTCTAATGTACAGGCCTTTTTTGAATCTTTGAAATTCTTGAAATCTTTGAAATCTTTGTAAAATCATTTGTATTCGTTGAAATCACTGAATTATTTGAAATCTTTGTGAAGCCTTCTAAAATGTTTTGCAACATTTCGAAATCTGGTACACTGTATCTTTTTTCAAATAACTGCAATCCTTTAAATCTTTTGGAATCTTTAAAAATATTTTGCAACCTTTTGGAATCCAGTATACACCCGAAAACCGAGTGTCAACCTCTCGAAAAATCCGTTGTATGGCCATAACTTATTCTAATTCTGAAATTTAATTAACATCGAAATTTTCAACTGACGATTTTTATAATTTCAACTCAAACGTCACAAAAATCTATATTTTAACATTCTATATTAGCAGAGAAGAAATTAAAAACATATAGAATTATTTGCAATATTAAAGTATATTCATTGCAATCTATGGAATGATTAGTGCCGTTTGCAAAAAGTCCCTCTGAATCCCTTTATTTATTCTGTAATGAACGAAAGATAAATTATATCTCGATGAATGAAAAACTTTTCAGTCGAAAGATTTCTTCTAAACTAGACGATTATTTCATAATAGACTAAAAGTTTTAAATTACTTTTCGCATTTCAATAAAATAACTGTTTTAAAAGAAAAACGAAATTCAAATTCAAGGTTCTCGTGAAGAATTCAAGAAGATTTCCGGGTTTTCAAGGTATGAAAAAAAAAATTCAAGGAGAACTCCAGGTTTTCAAAGTTTTCAAGGTTGCTGGACACTCTGGCTCTGTGCCCTCAAATATACGATGGTTTCGCCGGGCGAAAATAATTAATTAATAATTTGAATATGAAAATATAAATATGAAAACGTATTTCTTAGTTTACTTCTATTCCTTTTATTATCGATTTTTTCAATATGAAATGGTGTACGTGATATTTGACAGGTACTTGTTATTGTATTTTATCAAATTTCAGTGTGTTTCTGTAAGTACACATCGTAGGAGCACTGAAGGGATTATAGTTAGGTTGAATAAATTAAAGTATAATAGAGTATCAGTATCGTATGACTTATAGCCTATTTACAAGTTTCACAATATTGCCTTAAAATGATTTCTATAAAGTGGAAAATATTACGCAATCGCCTCCTTTAATCAAACTTTTCTATTTGTCACGTTTTCCATTTTCGTAACTCCCAGAGAGTAAATTTGAAATAAAACCTTATCTTTTTTGAAGAAATAATTTTCTTCTTTTAAAATAATAAGATTGAAGATATTGTTTCTGCACTTTTAGCTATCACTTAACTCGCACTAAATTTTTCTTTTCAATTAAAAAATAGTAAAAAACAAATGATTGTTTTAATTCAATGAGGAACAAGAAACGTCATTATTTAAAATCAAACAAATTTTTACTTCTGTAAAATATGCTTTCACTTTGCATGAAAAAATCGAAGTTAAATAAACAATTTCTTGAATTTAAACATAATGTTTCTCTGCGTAATCGATATTCACCTGAAAAACTTCCCTCACAAATAATTAGCATTCGTGATTTTGGGATTTTTCACAACGTTGAAGGGGACATTTATGTTTCAGAAAGATGAGGTTATTCTGTTATTCGATATAAGAGTTTTTAAAGTCTTTGAAATTCTTGAAATGTTTTCAATCTTTCAAAATTTTGGTAACATTTCCGAAATCCTTGAAACCTTTGAAATCTGTGTGAAAATTTTGGAAATTTATATGAAATCTATGAAATATTTTTTAAACATTTCTTTAATCTTTGAAATTCTTGAAACCTTCTGAAAGTCTTGCAATGTTTTGAAATCCTTATGCATTCCACAATTCCATTCTAAAAGTGCCTAAGACGATAAAAATTTGTGTAAAAATTTTCGATAATAATGAAAATTGTTGTTTGTTTTTTATTTTCTCAGTTTGAGTGAGATTGGACTTATGTATCTTTTTAGGTTGTACGGAAGAATTTAGCCCTTAAATCTCTGATCAGTCGCTCTCTAAATCTTAATTAGTACAAAATTTAAATAATTGGATAAGTGCTAAGGATTTCACCTAATAAATTAGTTTTTCAATTTCTCTGAATGAAATAATGTAATAAAACAGGTTTTACGATTTTTCGTCTCTCGTTGTTGTCATTGTCGTCTGTATACCGGATAACTTTTGAAAGACTAATCGGATTGGGTTGCAATTTGGCATGCAGTTTAATAATTAGCACCAAAAACTCGCAAAACTAAATTTTTCACTAATGGTTTTTTTTGGGGGGAAGATATGAACAGATTTATAGCAATGATTTTCAAAAAGTAATTATTCATTTATATTTTATGAATAATTGTGAAGAGAGTTGTCCAGTTTCAACTTCATTCACCTAACATTGACGATTTTGAATAAAATGTACAAAAACGTCTTTTTTCTTATAGGAAATACGTGTTACATTCCATTGGGCTTGCGGAACCTCTGAACATAATTTTTTTTCAAAAGCCTTTTTGGCGTATTCGAACAGATTTAGGGACAATGTCCATTAAAATTTTTAAAAAATTGAAAATTGCAAAATTTTGAATAAATTTCAACAATTTTGGTAAAATTAATTTGTTTCCCATCACGATGGGTCAATAATTTCATATCCTGTCCCAAGCAGAACAATTATGCATAGTTTATACACAGTGGAGTAATTCATGTATACTTTTAATTTGTTTTACATAATATTTTCCACTATGCATAATAATTTTTTTGCCAGGGAAGGCTCAATCATAAATTTTTTAAATTTTGCACAGTG
The DNA here is from genome assembly GCA_932178445.1 of Andricus quercusramuli. Taxonomy (NCBI): domain Eukaryota; kingdom Metazoa; phylum Arthropoda; class Insecta; order Hymenoptera; family Cynipidae; genus Andricus; species Andricus quercusramuli. Next base: position 81,567 of record CAKNXH010000196.1, read on the forward strand.
TACAAATAAAATGAATTACGCATTACAATATCGACTGTGGTAGCCTTGAGCCTACGAATTATTCACTAAATCCATAATCTATACCAAACATAACACGTTACCGTAAAATGGGCAGGCTTAAAATCAATCTTAAGAAAACTCCAGTGCATATAGAAAGGATGAAGAAGTGTAAACAGTCAGTATACATTTCCTCTAAGCTTAGGCTAAACAGTATTATAAAGTTAACAAGAGCCCAAAAGTGAAAGTCTTGGAATCCTTGAAAATCTATTAGCTAATCGTGTATCAGCTCGCTCTCTATCTGCCAGCCTTATATTTTATTCATTTTTCGATTAATCTCTACAAAATGATAAGACGAGATGCAAAAACACTTTTTAAATTTTTTTATTTATTTTCCCATTTTTTGTATATCACGATGCACGTTATATCAAGTGAGCCAGATGGGGATAATAATATAAATTGTATAAACTGCGTAAACTGTAAAAATGGTAGAAACTGTGTCAATTGTTCCAATTTTTCTAATTGTACGGATTGTAATGATAGTCACGGATGTACAAATACTAAGAATGCTACAAGTAAAATGAATGTCGATAACCAGACATTCTAAAAGCAATCCCCCCGACATGTTAAAAATTGTTGTGGAAATTGTAGGAATTCTTAAAATTGTGTATATAAGACTAAAAAAATCGTTATCTGGGCCAACTATTCGGTTTTTATGATATAGTACTGCTATTTTATTAGTTGGGACAAACATTCTATTAGTTGCTGGTATTAATTGAATAGTCACTGCAACTAATGAAATTGTCAAGTCTACTAGTGAAATATCAGCATCATATAGTAGAAAATGAATACTCGGCTCAATCAACTATTTTTTTCAGTGAATGCGCAAATTTTACAAATGTTACGAACTTCACAACTGCTACAAAATTCTAAAAACAATTTTACAATTGCACATTTCACTGTAAAATTGAAAAATTTCAAATGAAAAACTTCACCGTAGAATTAAACGATTGGGTGTAATGATGGTGTTCTTGCATTTTTAGAAGTTAATTATTTTTAATTTGTTTTTCACATAACTTCATGAAGAACATAGCAATAATAAGTGACTTCTGAAAATGGAAGAACACCGTTGTTGTACCAAACCTTTTAATTGTATATGTTAAAAACTGTATTTTCACTGTAAAATTGTACAATTTTAGACTATATAATACAGTTGTTTAATTTCGAATGTACAACTGCATAATTTCATATATGGACTACAATGAGATGGTCTACAATGGTAAATTTACAAATTCAAAATTGTTCAAATAGAACAATTTCCAGAAATTCTACGCATATTCAAATTCCTATAATTTTAAGGGAAAACTTTTTGACAAATCATACGTTTAAAGTAACTAGAATTACTAGTACAGCTTGAATAGTGAAGAAATATGTGCTATTTTTTAGGTTTTTTATGGGGCTCTTTGTTTGTAATGTACTTTATCTATACGTCTTTTCGCATTGAATTAGGAATTAATGGAATATGTAGTATGTAGTTCTTGTATAATTTTAATATATTCTATATTTTACTGAAAAACAGAGTTCTTAAATCCAATTAGAGATGGATCAATCAGATAACAAAATTACTTGATTCAAATACATTTTGTTTTTATTCCCTTAGAGAAATATTCTCCTCCGACAAAAGAATGGTTCTTGACACGAAAGAAATTCCCACTTAAATTGAAGGTTGAGAGGATTTTGATTTGTCTCAAAAAGAATCTTTTTACAGAAAACATTAGGGGAGAGTGCCCTCGGTTGGGACGTTTTTTGTTTTTTGCTCATAAGAATAATAAATATATGAATATAATTAATTTTGTATGCTTATACATGAGAGTGATGCTTAACTATAACTTTGAAACAGATAACATGAAATATGAAAACAAATTGTTGATTTGAGAATGATTTGTTTAAATCGATTGAAACGTCCCAACCAAGGGCACTCGGTCTTTGGTTGGGACACGTCGGTCCTTGGTTCGGACACTTAAAAAAAATGTGTATTTATGAATGAGTGATTAAACTAAAGTGATGTAATATTTAGAAAGAAGTAATAAATATAGGAAATGTACAAGGGAAACAAAAGATATGTCATGTAAAATTTTTTTCAGTAAATGCAGCAATATATTACAGCTGTGTAAAATTGGTCAGTTTCATAAAGTTTATATTGAACAAATAAAACAGTTCTTGATATAACTGACATTATTCGCTCTGAACTATAGAGAATGATATTAAATAGAAGTAATATATATATATATATATATATATATATATTCATTTATTTATTAATTTCACAAAAATTTGAACAATAAAATATATGAAACTTTTAAATTGGACTTTTTGTCCATCTAGAACATGTTAACAAATCTTCAAAATGTCGGATAATCAAAACAATTATTTTTAAGTGGAAATCACATGATTCCATGAACAATTATTATTCGATTCACTTATTTAAAGATATAGCATTCGTAATAGCATGTTTTATAGGTTATAAATTGAAAGAAAAATGACTTCTGCCAAGTTAACTTAATATTCTTATGTGAAATTTTTGTAATCATTATTTTATAAAGTTGAACAGCTTGCCTCAATGTTGTTCTCAATAAACAATCGCTATTTACAACATCGACGCTATTTACCAGCATCTTTCTTCTACTGTTATCGAAAGCGAAAATAAAATCAAATGTAATGCGCATGCGCGAAGTGTCCTAACCAAGGAACATGCAGGTGTCCCAACCAAGAAATATTCCGTGCGCATAGAAAATGATTTTTTACACATAGTTAGTGTTAGTATTTTTGAAAAACGTGAATGGTTATATAAAACTAATTAAATTCCCTACAAGCAGATATTTTTTATTTTTCAAAAATATTTCGATAAGATAATAAAAATTCACTGGAAAAATACCCTAACATTTCACTTTTGATAGCTGTGAGTGATTTTCGTTTATATCTAGGGGTAAGCTGAACAAAAATAATTTTCACTTTAGCCATTCATGCCTCATAATAAATGAAAACTGAAATAATTTTTTAAGATTTTTAATGCTTAATCTATAAAATTTATCCCCGCTCTCCCAACCAAGGACCGTCCCAACCAAGGGCACTCTCCCCTATCCTTTTGCGACAAACTTCACCTTATCTTGTAGCCAAATAATTATATTTGTATAACTTTGTTATTAATTTTGTTATACTGCAATTACTGTAAGTTTACCCAGTTGTATCTCAGTATATTAACAATGTGCTATTTACTTTGGGTTCAAATAACAATTTTTTTCTATAAATTTCGATTCTTTCCAACTTCAGAACGTTGATATATTTGCATTAAACTTTTTCTCTCGAAAAAATGGTAAGATATAACTCAAAAATTAATGAATTTTTCATATGCAGTTTTTCCGTTGTTTTATTTTTAAACTAACAAAGATTTAAGTGATTTCCAAAAAATTGACCACACTATGTCCTAGTCATTTTTCACTTTTCCTCCAAATATCGAATTTTTATAAACTTATACAAGTAAAATACTTACCCTAAAGCAAAAGTTAGCGAAGTTTCAAACATCTGATCCTTTTGTTTCATATTTTCATACTTTTTTATGTTACCTTGAATTTAAAATAATATTTTTATTTTTGTTTATTTTAGGAAATCTCATTGCAATTTTTTAATTCTCACTTCCAGATTTCCGAAATTTATGTTGGGCGTTTCTATTTAATTCTTCTGACCAATCACAAAAATAAGGCTACCCTGAAATTCGAGAAAGTAGAAGTAGAAGTGGAAGTAAAAAAGTTACATAATCGCGTCCAGGGTGTCTAGCGATTCTTAGGAACAATCTTCAAGGACTTTTTCAGGGTTTTCAGGTCAATAAATCAAATTCTTCTAGTTTTCCGTTTTTTCAATGGAATAGTGACATAATTGTTTCCTGTAGATGTAGAAAAATGAGCCATTTCATTTTTTGCCCTGAAATTATGTACTGGTGTATTTTATTAAATACTCTTGTAATAGAAATTATTATTAAATTATTGAGTTTTGGAAATTTTAAAAGTCCTACTTGAAACTTTATTTCAGAATTTTAAAATATTGTGAAAAGATATATTTTGATCTTTTGAAATCTTTAAAATCGTTTTGAAATCAGAAAAATCCTTGTGATCTGTTGAAAGCTTTTGAAATCTTTGAATCCTTGTTGAAAACGTTTGAAAGCTGTTAACATCTTGAAAAATATTAAACCATTTTTATTATTGTGTAATTTTTAAAATCTTTTGAATCTGCTCAACTATTTTTAAATATTTTAAAATATTTTGTAATGTTGGAAATCCTCCTGAAATTTTTTCGAAGCTTTTGGAAACTTTTTTTGACGTTTGAAACCTTTCAAATTTTCGTGAAAACGTTTCGAATATTTTGGAATTCACAAAAATGTTTTGAAAACTTTTGAAATCGTTCAAAATATTTCGAATCTTTGAAATCCTTGAAATATTTGTGAAGTCATTGAAATAATTTGTAATCTTTAAAATCATTTGAAACCTTTTAAAAATTACTAAATAATAGTCCGCTAATAGCCTAAAGAAACGCAATCATTTTCTTAAAAATGCCTAAGATGATAAAAATTTGTTTAAAAATTGTCTTTAATTATGAAAATTGTTGTTTGTCTCACATATTTGAAGTATCCGGGGACCTAAATGGTCCCGGATCCATAAGAATTTAAAGGGTCTGGGCCGGACTCGAACCCTCAAGAATTTAAAGTGTCCAAAAACGAACCCTTAATAATTTAAAAGGTCCGGGTTCTGATCCGGACACTTAAGGAATTAAAGGGTTGAATAGAGTTGCCACCTACTCAAATTTTAAATTTGGTTTCTTAAATTCGAAGGGGGGGGGGCTCCGTCTGCCCCCAATGGATCCGCCGTTGATAAAGTTATATTTTGGAGGAACGCAGATTATTCTTTGTCAAGATTGTCATCGAAAAGTCCATAATTTCAGTATGAATATGCGACTTACTTTCAGCGAGGAGAGTCCTTAATTCAAGGTCATTTCAACTTTACACTACCTTTCCAGTATAAACATTGCCTTAATTTCTGGTCTTTTCTACCTTCAGTAGAAAACTTCTTGTGACCATTTCTTGATAGGACTTGTAGCAGTTGCCCATGCGCACGTTTATCATATGCTATTTTTGTCAGCAACCGTCTGGGACAAATATTAGTCACTGTTTTACCATTCGTCACCAAATTTCCGATTCCGTAAGGTGCTTTTCAGGCAAATTTGTGTACTATTTTGTTTTTCAAGAATTTTTGAGTATATTTTTATTTTGCCAGTGTCACTCTCAAAATCAGGGCCGCCTTTAGGATTGTGCGGGCCCCGGGCCGGTTAAATGTGGGGGCCATTTAGAGGACTCAAGAAATGTTATTCCTCGCTGGTTTCTAAAAAAAAAAGGTCATCGAAGTAGGAGCCGATGCAGAAGTGTGTGCATTTTGTAGTGTTTTGTGGGGGCCCCGGGCCGCAGCCCCGAAAGCCCTTATGTAAAGGTGGCCCTGCCCAAAATAGATGTATTTTTGAATACGTGTGCGCTACTATTATTCTCGCACAGTCTGCTGAATATATATCAAGTTGAATAACGTCCAGAGACATGGAAGTCCACACTTTCAAGGTGGGTGTTACAAAGAATAAGTTTATTCCATGTTGATTTTGAAAATCCTACATCCTATGATATGATACACCAATACCTTACGCGCCATAATTCAATACATTTAAAAAACATTTTTCTAAATTGTTTGGCAATACTGCGTATAGATTACATCTAATTACATAAATTATGACATCAGCTCTAATGAATTGAGTGACTAAACTATTTTCCTTGAAACTGACTTACGAAATATCAATATTTCATGAAGGAACGCTTACAGCCTATAATTCACGAGATAGTGACTGTAGTATATGTTGTAACTTCTAATACGGAACTAGAATATCAATTATACACACTGTTTATTAAATTTGTTATCAATACGCAGTAATTAGTTTTCTCTATACTTAGCAAAAATGAATATCGTTTACCCTATGGTCTTATTCCTGGCAGTCATCCTCAGTTTTATTGGTGAATATAATAATATAATATATCTATAACACAGGAAAAGGCTGGTCTTAAATTTGTGCATCTCCAATACTAAAACCGACGTCATTTTGTACCTCACTAGTAACAAATAGTAACTCCAAACTCAATCACGCCATTTTGATGAATAAATACTAGAATGAAATATTTTTTAGATAGCATGCGCTACTACTTTTGTGGCTAGAGTGTTTGTATAAAGTGTGTGTGCTGAAGAAATAGCGGTTTAATTGAATATTTTTTTCGTAGAATGAACATTTCAATGTCAAATTTGCAATAAGGAACCTTCCATAAACCACGTTACCGATTTTGGGCTTTTTTATACCCCCCTCTGGCCACTCATTGACAACTATAGTTTTATTTTAGCCACCATCCCCCTAAAGTAACGTGACCGTTTGATAGAAACGGATTTCACGTTCATCCTGCGTTATTTTGCTTTCCTAATCTGCTGTACTGAATCACGAAAAATTAAAAATATTAAAATATGAGACGTGATAGCTCAAAATCCTCTCGAAAGAGGGGAAAGAGGATGATTTTTCACAAAAATAGAGGCAGAATAGAAGAATAAATTCTTTTAAATAACAATAATGTTGATGCCATCTTCAATTCAATATAAAACGCAATAAATTCTTAAGATCTCATGTCGGATAATCTATTTTCTCTTCCAGAATTGAGTTCCCCATTTGACTGCAACCCTAATAACAAACGCCATTCTGATATTCTTCGGTGCGGACCTTCTTATTCTTCTAAGAGACGTCAATCTCCTGGCAGGAACACTCTTCCTGCTTCGTATGATTCTTCTGTCAATCCTCAAGATCGTGTCCGTTCAAGGTCTCCCCCTATGTGGACTCCTTCTTCTCGCGTACTTGGATATGGTCTTGGACAACTTGGACTTATTCGGCTTATTCCCGATACGAATCAGAACCGGGTATTCGAGTTTCGAAGATACATTTTTCCTACCGATAAAAAAATTGAAGTGCTACTAGGACATGGTGTCTTTCGGACTATGCCAACTCAAGAACAAATTGTGTTGTCAACATCTAATGGGGTCGTTTTTGCAATATTAGAGAATAGTGTTTTTCTTGGTGGAGTTTATCATCGCAATATAAGAATGGTCCGGGCAAAAATAAACATTAGAAGTGGTGAGATTAAGGATATGACCCAAGAAGAAATGGAAGAAGCTCCAGTAGGTCCCCGCCGCTCATTAGCACGCAATTTTGAAACAGTAGTTGTAAAACATGATTCTCTACAGACTCTATACCATTAATCCACTTAAAAAAGGTTAAACTAACATATGATATTGTTGTCTGTCCGAAGTCTGTTCAGATAGTTACAAATAACTTGTAATTACATTAAAACGTCAATGTATTACGGTTTTTAAGTAGATATATTAAAGTCAGTCTTTTTGGGAAAGAGACAAAAAAAAGTTTGCTCTTTACTCCCTTACGAAAATATTTTTTGAGGAACTGTAATGAAGCACTAGATTACTTATTGGTTATAACGATAACCAAACCTTCCTTCAAAGCATTAATCAGTTTTTCCTCTATTTGGAAAAACGAGGATCATTTATAATTTGGTCTTATCCTTGGTGGTTATCCTTAACGTTGTTGGTAAATATAATATTGTATTACATATATAATTTTAAAACCATTTTTTAGCTTTCCTGCCGTAACAATATGTCAGAGTTAATCCATATTCTATCCAGAATGCTATTTTCTTCCGATTGTTGTAAAAAATTTAAGGGGAAAAGTGTCCCTACTGATGCGAAATTCGTACGAATTTCAGAACCAGGATTGAATGTGGGTGTGGAAAGTCCGTCTGAGTGCAAATTATGTTTGGGAAAGACTGACTCTCAGTGGATCATGTAATTTTCAAATAATTATTATGCCCACATTTTACGTAATTCATGACGTTATATAATGTAGATCTGAAGTTAATACGCTTATCTACATGATGCAAATGTGATACAAAGCATTTTGTACAATTGCTCATACAAATTCAATGCTTTTATGTGAAAATAATTAATTCTTATTTCTAAAGTCGTCTGGTCACAGTTGGTCGATCACCTTATTCTATTTTGGGCGATATAAACAGAGTTATTTTTCATGGAGTTACAAGAAAAAGTGTTCAGAATAGTCGATTCATGTGAAAATGTTACGAAATAACACATTTAGTAATTACCTAGTAAGTACCTAGTAATTAGATTCTGTTATAATTATTATCAAATACATTTCATGCGGAAATATCTCGAACCATGTTTCCTACGTATAGTGTTGACCAAATGCCGCTCATAAGCAAATTATTTACATCCTATTATTTACGTGCATTTATTTATCTCAAAAAAAAGCTTTTTTCATTCCTCTGTTCTCCTAATGGATTTATATGGATCAAGCTTTTGGATATAGTGTGTTCGGTTATATTTTATTCATCCTCAAAGTTTCAAACAAATTGTCTTTTTGGCTATACAAATAATTAAAAGTACCCACAGTCTACAGTGAAAATAAATTGCGAGCGTTACAGAATATTTGTCAGAGTTTTTTCATTATTCCAGGATTTGTCTTGAACCATGTAATAAACATTACACGACATTTTTATAATTATGTGGCTTACCCTAAAGCCTTAGGCAATCAAATAAAGTTTCCACAACTTATTTTTTCCGTGAATATTCAAGATCATAATTTTTATCACGTGTTGGAAGATTGCCTTGAAGACAGGTTTTTAAATTGAAAAATGCAAATAATTCAAAACAAATAATTATAAATATGAACACCACTAATGTTATTTTAGCTGCTGTGAATACACATGAGGAATAGGCGATAGTGACCAGAATTATATTGCAACACCAAATTTTCTCTAACGTTTCAACTACTTTATAAGGGGTAACATTTTCGAGGTTTAACTTTTTTTTTTAAATTTGTCTTTTCATAAGAATTAATCTTTACAGGTTCAAAAGTTAACTGTTTTATGAAAAATGCATTGCGTCAGCTCATAAGTTCAACTATTCGCTTGAAAGTGCAACTTTTCTTGTTTGAATTTAAGAAATTTTTGTTTCTGAATCAGACCATGTGGTTGGAAATGCGTCTCTTTAGGTTGAAAATTCAACTATTTTTTTTAGAATTCCACTATTTTGTTAAAATATGTTTTTTTTTTTATTGAAAATTCATACTTTATGATAGGAGTCATCTAACGGCTACGTTAGCTTAAGGGGTGGAGGAGGCTACATACAAAATGACAGTCGTGAACTTGGGAATGGTGAGATTGTGCTCAGAGACTGGTTGGTGCGGAGCCCTTTATCGTTTGCCGAGCACAATTTGTAGCAAATTTTTGCTAGATCAGAAATAAGCTTTGGCATCACCTGATGGCTATTCCGCTGCAGGAAAGTGAAAGAAGGTACACATAAAAATTGTTATATGTAGTGGAAAGCAGATTAGAGGAAATTAAAAACGGAAACATCGTTGATAGACTTGTTGTTTAGGTCCATACAATACAAGCGAGAAGTGTGGAAAGAAATCGTAATGCCACTTCTTGATGTAACCTTGTTTCTTGCTGAAAGAGTTGGCTTTCCACGCAGATAGTAACAGAATTGAAGACCCTTCCAACGCTAACTTTCTTGAAATCCTTGAACTTTGAGAAAAATATGACCTGCTTTTAAATGACCACCTACGAAAAGCTCGTCACTTTCAAGAAACCGGGAAAATATTATAGGTGCATTTCTTATCAGCAGATATTCAGAATATGTTTATAATTGATTCTGCAAATAAAGTAATAAATTTTATTCTTCAAGAACGCAAGAAAGAAAATTATCATTCGCTGATTGTGGATGCAACTTCAGATTTCTCTCCCGTTGAAAAAACTGCATTTTTAGTTTGCTATGTCAATTTCACCAATGAAGATGCAGGTATCTATAAAGTCGAAGAGTGTCTATTGGACTTTGCTAGCATTCAAAATTCCTTTGGCAGATTTTCAAGGGCAAGGATATGACAACGATAGCAATATGAAAGGTACCTACGCAGAGAAGTTCTCTTAATCTTAGCAAAGTACAAGCAGCTGAGAGTTATTTCACTGCGACACATTTTTTGGTATCTTAAAAAAATTGTACATAATAATTAGTTCCAGTCCACAGAGATGGGAAATACTAAAAAAAGGAAATAGACTGCTCTCTGCATTCGACCTCTCGAACATTGATTCGAGTGGAAGTTTCAAAAACCATTAAAAAACCACATTGTGAACAAAGTAATTCAGGCTCTAGAGACAGCGCTTGATGTCACCTGCAAACTCTTAAAAAGCTCAATTGCAAGAAAAATGGGATGGCCAGAAACTCTTCAAAAGAAAACCAAGATAAGTTGCTAGTGGTAGAAAATGGCTGACAAAGTCCACAAGAAAGAATATTGCCCAGATATTTTGAGCAAAGAAGGGAACGAATCGACAGAGCCCTTTTTATGACAATTCAAATTTTGATTTTTCGAAATGTTTTTTTTTTGTGACAGAAATTTATAATTATATATACGCTTCGATACATAAAATATTTAGTAAGCAAGTTTTTATAAACTTTTGTGTCAAACGAAAACTGGGTCTTCTGTAGAGTTTTTTGTAGCGCAAATAGGGCTGCAAAAACCTTTATAGGAGACCCAGTCTTTGTTAGACACAAAAGTTTATAGGAACTTTCTCACAACTTCGAGTTGCAGCTTCCTTTCTCTTGAAACTCAGTCGTAATACTGACTCCACACTTCAGGAATACTTGAATAATTCCTACGGACGTCCAGCACTTTCAAACATGGCTCATAAGAATGTGGATGCTTTAATTCTCTATTGTTTATTGTTAAGCCATAATTTCATTGTATTTAGTTAGTTAGTTGTAATGCAGGCTGAGGGGCCCGTGAGGTCCCAACCCCTGGCGCTCAAGCTATAAAGCCTATTGTGCCACACCCGTGTTTATTCTCAAGGCAGTAGTCCGAATCCGGCCATCATTCGCCGAGTGTTTTTGGATCTCAGTGGGGTTTTCGTTGTTATCAACGTTCTGAGATTATACCTCTCAGGTGCCAGGCATACCTATCGCACAGTAAAGAACGTCCTCCTTTGTTGATCAGGCAAAGTGATCCTCAACCACTCTGCCATTCGGCAGCCTCCCTAGCAGCCTAGGGTGTACGGAGCGATCCCTCTGAGGTCATCAGGTAGATGAACAGATTCGAAGCACTGTCCTGGTGTATCATGTAAGTGTACCATATGTGTGTGTGTTCATTACTCGAAATCGGCCAGCGACCACCGAGCGGAGGTCCCTTGAGAGGACCTGCCTCTACGCAAGGAGATCGCTGACTCATTTTCGAGTCTTCACAGAATCGGCTTCGACTTCCAAGGCTATCCCCTCGATATGGGGCCCCACCTTGGTACGATACCAGCTTTTTCTGAGGGTACCTACAGTGTCAGGTGGGTTCCGAATCACCGAAGCCCCGGTCGAAGTGCGTAGAAAAATTTCCATTGGTACCCGGCTCAGGGATCGAACCCTGGACCTCCTGCATGGAAATCCGATGCGCTATCCTCTGAGCCACAGAGGCTTCTACTTTTCATTGTATTTATGTTTTAATAGAACTCAATTTGTGCCGGTTATTTCTGAACTCTTTGTTGGTTATTGCTAGTTCTTCACTTTTCCTTATTTATACTTTTGATGAAAATCAATTGATTTTGGTCATGAAGGGTTTTTTCAAGGCCAGAGGTTACTTAGTAAACGGAGATTTTTCGATGGGTTGGTCGCTCTTTCAATTACATGTTCAGGTCTTCTTGATACCCTTAACTCTCTGTGATTTTTTGAAAGTAATCTTTCTCATCCTTCTGAATATGTGTAGAATTGTTTTGAAATTTTTGCGAACATTCCAAAATCTTACAAAATTTTACAAAAATCTTCTGAAATTGGAGAAGATTTTCTGATGCATTTGATTCCATGGGGAGTATTATGAAGTTTTTTGGAATCCTGTCTTCTATATCTCTCTTTAATTCTCTTCACCTCTTTGAAACATTGATAAAATCTCTGAAAATTCAGTGTTTGCTTTCTCAAACTCTTGTCGAAGCTTTGGACTTGCTTTCAGAAGTTTCTGAATTTGCTGTAATTTGTCAAACTTTCAACATTTTTTCGAAATTTGTGGAAATCCTTGCAACGTCTTTAGAAAAATTTGAAATCGTTTGTCATCTACTGAAATTTTCGTAGAATCTTCCAAATCCTCGGAAAACTTTTGTCATAACTGTAAGATCTTTAAATTGTTGTGATTTCCCTATGAAACCCTTTTCATTTCTTGAAATTGGAGAACGAATTTTGTGATGTATCAGAATTTGTAGTGAATTATTTTGTGCTTTTTCCATAATTTGTCTTCGTTATGTTTCTTGAATCATTTAAACTCCTTTGAATCATCTTGTCAATTTCTGAAGTGCTTAATTAATTCTTCTGAATCCTTGCCAAATCCTTCTGATAACATTTTTGTGAAACCTTTTGAAATCTTAGTAACGTCGTTTGAAATTTCTGAAATCGTTTGTTATCGATTGTAATCTTCGTGATATTTTGCAACGAGATATTTATTAAAGGGTTCATCACTCTAACAGCTGACGCACTTAATCTTGATCGTATGTAATCTTGGCGAAATCTTTTAAATCTTCGTGATTTCTCATTATTGTGAACTCTCTCGTTCTTTTATAATACTTGCTACCCAGTTTCAGTCCCACTTTGAATTAGGGGGCAGATTAGGGGTTCCAAAGGGTAGCAAAGGTAACACCGGGGTGGGGACTCACCTGGCTACTAGAGTGGTTAGCCATTGAATAGCCGCTCCGGACAAGAAAGCTCGCCTGTTCCCGGTGCGTCAGCAAGAACACCAGCTCCAAGGGAAGAACTGCAGTTCCCTCTTGAAGTAACCCAATTAGGCATCGCGCTCGCAGATGAGTCGACGAGTCTTTTCATGTAATCAATTTCCAGCCTAGAGTGTTTTTGCGTTAGGCCTTAGCATATAATCAATAGAGCATCTGAATTTCTTTGAGAAGTATTTGATGAGTTCTCTCTGGTTTTGATATGGAGGAAAAATGCAAACGAATTAAGTTTGCAAACTGGAATGCTCGTCGTGTGGTAGGCAAGAGGGAAAACATGGAGTTATTACTCTTTGAAAATGACCTTGATGTTCTCTGTGTTCCGGAGACATGGCTCACTCAGGATCAGAGTTTTGAAATTGAGGGCTGCATCAATTTCCATTGCGACAGAGCGATCGGTAGAGGTGGGAAATTGATGATTCTGGCCAAGAATGGCTACTGCTTTGATCGGATTGACCTTGCTGAACCGTTGGTAGGGGATCTCGAGGTCGTTTCTATTTTTTTCCATTTCTATTTCTCCGCTCTACGTCATGCGGGAGAATTGCCTTCCTCTGTATTTAGTGTCCCTGGACGTGCGAGTCACTCAAGATTCTTGAATGGGGCTGATTGAATGTACGTGCAGTAAGGTCTCTCTGGTCATGTTTGGTGACATCAACGCCCACTCTCCTATGTGGGGCTCTCCGAACAGAAACTTTCTAGCCAACATCTCGGTCCCACTGTGTTCGACAGTGGGCTAATCCTTCTCAACGCTTCCGGACTCTCTCGCAATGTGAGCTCTGCAGGACAAGTTGGTTCGTCCTAATACCCCTTCAAAAATTACTGATCTCTTCGAAAACCCAGATGAAACAGATTCCATGACGCTATTTGCATGCAAGGCCAAATTCTCCTCTTGCATGAATGTCTTTCATATGAATTCATGCGGTGCTTCTCAGATCCGTTGTTGAGCTTTTCGCATGCTCAGTTCAACGAGATATTCCCTATTTTCTCGTTTGGGGAAGCCTGGAGAGACACCCGGGTACATTTCATTCCTAAAACGGACAGGCAGTGCTTCCGGCCGACATCCCTTACCTCCACTTTTTGTAAATTATTCGAGATGTTGATACAGAGGAGGCTGGAATATCTGGCTGAACATAACGACTGGATCCCGGAATTCTAGTTTTGCTTTAGAAAGGGCAGGTCATCCATAGATTGTGTGGCCTCGGTTGTCTCGGACATCAGGAAGGGCTCTGACAGAAGCAAAAAAACGGTTTCTTTAGCATTAAACTTAAAGGGCGCGTTCAATGCTGCTCTTTCAGGGCCCTTCATTGATGAAATGAGAGACCTAGGGGTTCCAGTAAGGCTGATGGAGGCAATCCGAGAGCTTGCGGAGCAGGCTTTCCTCAGGGTGGAGTTCTGTCACCACTCTCATTCAACTTGGCCCTTAGGAAGCTGAGCATCATATTCCAGCTGGCATGAGGGTAGTCATGTATGCTGACGATTTACTTCTTCACGTCGCGGGTGGTGCTATTAACGAGGCATCCGCCCTCTCAAGAATGGCCGCAGAAGGATTAAGCCCCCGGCTTCCGACTTTGGGGCTTTCCATCTCAATCCCAAAGTCGCAGCTGTGTATTATTTTCAGGGGTAGATTGGGAGTCCAAAACATCTCTATCTCGATTGATCAAAATCAAAAATTCAATGCCAAACCACCTTTAACTATCGAGGCATTACTCTTGATAGAAGATTGTCCTCGACACCTCATCAGAGCTTGTTTGGAGTGGGGGTCCCCCTGTTTATCAGCACTAGCGCGACGGCTCTAAGAATCCTGGACACTATACAGCATACATCTCTTAGAATGGCCTGGTGGTTTATGAGCTCGACGCACATCACGGTTCTTCTTTCTGAGGTCTCCGCGACTCCCTTCTCATTTCACTGGCAAATAAGTTTACTTTAGAAATCTTCGGAGGGATTTTCTGGAGAGATTCCTGTAGATCTGGAATCCGCTGAAGCCTTCAAGGACTGTACGTCTTCTCAGCCTCTATTCGCTGAATTTGTAGTTTCCCGCTTCCCCAATGCAAAATTTGTCTGCTCCGATTGATCGGCGGATTCGTCCCTCGGGGTTGTGGCCTGTGGATCCTACATTCCTTTAAGGGATTATAGGTTTGAAGTTCGGCTGCGGAACCACATGTTTTTTTTCAGAGGAGCCATATGCGCTGTTTTATGTGGTTAAGTTCGTTTTGAGATCTGGCATGAGAAACGTGGTTATTTTCACTGACTTGCGCTCGGCTCTGGAACGGCTTCTCCACAAATTCTGGGAACTTAAAGCACAGTACTAAATAAAAAGGGAAACGGAGTTGCAACTGCTACGAGAGAGGGCTTTAACATCTGCTTTTGCTGGATTCGGGCTCATAGTGTGATAAGGAGGAATGAGATTGCTGATGGAGTGGCCAAGCAGGCCTCTAGTTTCCAGTCATGGCTTTGAAGGGTCTTCCGATGCGCGACTTGCGAGAGGTTTCTCTATGGGACTTTGAATTCTGGGCTGCGCTGTACTGGCCTCATGGTAGGATCGATGGTTTGAGAGGGAATTATTTCTCAAAGGGTAAACGTTAAAACGCCTCGGCCCTGGTTACGAGGCCCTTGCTTATCCAGGCGCTTTTTAAATCTTGTCACTAGGTTAAGGGCCGGTCACGTTTGCACAGGATATCATTGTGCCAGAATCGGATGGAGTCTTTCGGTGGGATTCGAATGAGTAGGGACATAAAAAGATATTTCCCGTTACTGAATCAGTGCCTTACCCTGCCTGGGGAAGACCCGCATTGCACGGGTTCTTTGATTGTGTCGACGCGGGGATTCCTCCCGGTTAGGTGGATATGAGCGACCTCATCTTCAGTCCCTCGGAGCAGTCTGTTTGTGTACTGGGCCGGTTTTTTCAGCTGGAAAAAATGATCATTCAATTTGAGCGGAGGTTTTCTTTTTTCTCTTATCTCACTCATAGTTGTATTGACTAAATTAGTACAGTACAAGTCCGATAAGTTGCCGTCCGATAAGTGTACACTCCCCTTAAAACGTCATCACACGCAGGGCACGCATACTAATTCGGGTTCTCCCACTACGTGCGCTATTTTGCTTATGATTTTCGCATCATTCTTACGCATGCGCGCACCTGATATCGTGCTATTAGAGGGGGCATCCAATAATTCCGAAATTCCTAGAATTTTCCGCCCCTACATCCCCGAAATGAGAAACTTATCGAACTTCTGCTGTATACTGTATTTGTAGCTTGGCATATCTATGGTTTAGAATTTGGAACCTTCCTGCGCAGGCGATTCCCCTCCCTTCCCTGCAAATGGCGGGGCCGACAGAGAGGGAGGAGATCGCCTTCGTGGAATTGGAAGCATTCAGATGTAGATAACGGAAGATAACTGCTGTGGCTTTTCTGCAGGAAACTAGATAAGGCTGTAATCGTATGTGGAATCTATTTAAGGAAGTGCACCACCTATATTTTGAAAATTTCAAGCAGTATATGTGTAGTTCATGTACATTTTGGTGGTCATGGCATGGCTTGTTGATTGGACCAAAAAGCCAAAAACAAAGAAGAAGAAGAAGAAAAGGACAGTTCACTTGTACATTTTTATGGCGTCGGCAAATGTTTGGTTTATATTTTAATAAAAGATGTTCATGAATTATAAAGTACAGTAATTTATAATGTCCTGAAGCTGTTTTCGGGTGATGAACGTTTCAGTGCTGTGCTTAGTTGTTTTTATAAATGCAGGAGTGCAGCAAGAATGTTATGCAACAGCAAGCAGAGAAGAAGGTAAGTTCGAACCTCAGAAAGTACTGAAATAATTAATTTACGGTTGCAGTAAAAGTGCCAACTCGTAACAACTTACTGAATCTTTTCATAAATGCATATAGTTTCCATAATAATTATTCAAAAAGGTTTTATTCGTACGTGCATATTAGTTATGTTCAAACCGGGTGAGTTTGGTGAGATGGACCCACATCCTCAATGTAAACGAATAATGTTCTATTTTCTACAATTGGGTGCATATTTATCATTCTCTAATAAAAGTAAAACGTAAAAGTTTTCTTCGAAATTTGATTTATTCGTCAGTTTTACTTTGTTTTTCAAACATGCATAAAAAGACAATTCATAGCCGATTTCAAAGTTTAATGACTGAATTCATTTACTTCAGTGAGTAGTTTTGCATAAATGTTCACCGTATGAAGTTATGAGGTATAGCATACTGAATAAAAATTCCATGGAAATAACTGTTGTGAAGGCTTTGTTTTTCTGTTGAAAACAGGTAACACTTGAATTGGTGCGGCGAGACACTTGAGACCGGAACGACGGAAGAGGAAGAGAAAGAGAGCCGATAAAGGATCCGAGGAGCTTGCACGGATCCTTAAAAAACTTTCAAATTTGAATTCAATGTTATGCCGGTTGGGTCCTTTATCCCTTGCACCGGAAGGCCCGCCTCAGTAGAGTTGTGCCTTGCGTTACTAAAGATAAAGGCAGAGATTTAAAAGCTAACCTCCTGAAATTGCAGAAGGTCACATCCAGTAGTAACAGACCTCGTACTCCTTGCAACAGGTTAAGTCATGTAGATAGAAGGTCGACTTTCAGTAGAAAGGAGGGCGCGTGTCTGAAGGACTGCGAAATTTTGAAAAGATGATTTTCATTTTTAAGAAAACTTACCCATGGAATCAATATCACTCCCGAAATAAAAAGAAATATCCAGAAAAAGAGAGAAAAAAACCACGCACTTCACGAAACACTAAACGCGACCGCGGCTGGGGACAGAGAGCTGGGAAACACTGCCAAAAGGAGCAGGTTCACGGGAAGAAGCTGAAAGAAGCTGGAGTAATCCTACCAGTAGGAAGAGATGAGAAGATTGTAGATTCAAACTGCTTCTTTATTTCTCGTTAAGCTGAGGAGACAGATCGTATGCTGCCTACTATGTTCCAAAATCGAAGCTCAATTGACTGTCCGGTTCGCTTGCTGTACGCAGGCAGCCTAGAGCTTTTCCAATAAATCCCTCGTTGGCCGAACGGCGGCAATAAAATCGCAGCCGAGCGGTGGAGACTGCCTACCGTTTGCACTACCTCGGACCCCGAGCGTCTGCGCCATGTTGAATACAAAAATATGCCTTACATACCATAAGTTTTCAATAAACTTTTGAAAATATTAACAATTGCTCCCCGGCTGGTTTTCCAATGTGTCTGAAAGAGAAAGAAGGACGCTGAAGATAGGGAAAGAAGATGCTGTAAAGGGAGAAGAGAACGCGTGCGTGAGAGTGGGAGACATCATTGTCGTAAGTGCCGAACGTACCGTGAACGTACTGGTTAGAGAAGCGTAACACGGCGGCCAGCACGTGAAAGCCTGCTGTTTGTGTGACTGGCGGGGATTTTCCAGTCGTTACCCGGTGGCCTTGCAATTTCCGATTTCCAGATGTTCTCAGTTAAGCCGTTAGCCTACAACAGTGTGAAGAAAAATCGAGAATTTCGAATGTTCAAGTACCTACCTCTTCTTTCACTCCCATAAATTGTATTTCATTCCTCATAAATTACATTTTTCAGGAGATCTCATTGAATTATTTGGATTTAGCATAATCCCTATTTTTAATGTCCCGCGTTTATTAAAAAGCATATGGAATGACCTTCTAATAAAAGATTTTCAGATCATTTTGAAATTTAAACAGCGGCCAAACACCTCTAAAAAATTAGTGCCTTATTTACTAGATGAAAAACTTATTTTAGATTGTGAGAAGGAAGAAGTGATTGTCGAAGATGAAAAAAGCGAAACATTGAATCGCTTGATAGCTTCTTGCGATATTGTCGATTTGGCTTATGACATTGATTTTAAATCATCGAACAAAATTGCCAAACTGTTCCAAAGCTAACAGAAGGGCACATAAGGAAGAAAATATTTCACGTACCAATTCTAAAGCCAAAGACGTTATCAGTCGTTATTACTAATAATGTCCAACGTCCATACTTAATATATGAGTATTTAATCATAACATTACATAAACTACTATGTAAGTATTTGTTTCTTTTAAATTTCTATTAAAAACTTCAAAAGTACTATGTATTCACGTATTCACATTTAAAAACTCTGTCTCAAATTTCATAACTTCAGAGACTATAGATCTCTTTTGAACATACTGGTTAAAATCTCCACATAATCTATGTGAATGTATGATTTATGACTTTTGTACTAATCATAATTATGAACGTATAATTTTATTATTTTCAAGAAATTGCCATATATGACCAAAAAGTCTTGATCTACATTGGTCCACATACTCATTATCCTTCAATTATTCTGTTACACATAATACAGTAGTATGAAAGTTTTTACTTGAATATCAAAAGTTTGAAAATTAATGATAATTTGTTTTTCAACTATTGTTTATTTCCAGATGGAAAAGTCATGCATATTTTATGTATAGTGGACGAGACAATTATATCCTTAGTTGTTTTGTTAATCATTCTGTACATTACAAATGAAAAATATTAGTGTCTTGCCCACTATATATAAATTATATATAACTTTTCCACCTGAGTTCTCAATTTCCTGATGTATGATTGAATGCCTCCATTATTAGGACAGCTACAACCTACATATTGAACGTTAGTTACTCGGTTGTAATATAAGTGGTGAGCTGAAAATAATTTCACCTTTTTAACGTGTGTTAAACCCCCCCCCCCCCACTACTCGCTAAAACAAATTCTACTCAAACAAATTCATTCTTTATGTTTCAATGAGACCATATTGTTTCATCAACCTTTTCATTGCTATCTGGCCACCTCGCTTTTATTACTTTAGTTAATTCTTGCAAATCAAAGTCTTTTAAAGGTTTCTTTCGCGATTTTGTCTCAACAACTCAGGACTTAGACCACCATTTGCTTCTATTGTGTATAATTATAATCAGGTCAAATATTCATTTAATTCAAACTGTTTATCCGTGTGGGTTACCCTGGATAGTGCGTCAGCAATATAGAGTAATTTTCCCGGTTGCGTTTCTACTGTGAATTGTTTGCCACATAGGTACCAATGGAATCTCTGGCAACCAAATGTAATTGCTAGCGTTTCATTTTCAATTTTCTCATATCTTCGCTGAAATTTTATCAAAGCTTTTGACGCACAAGCCACTGGAGTCTAGTTTTGTAAAATGACCGTACTCATACCACCTTTTGAACTGTCTACTCATAAGACAATTTGTTCTTTTGGATTGTAACGCTTAAGTACAGATCTAGTTGTAGGCGTAATTTCAAATTTTTAAATTCCTGTTCGTGAGTTTTTTCCCACTTCCAAATTACAATATTTTTAGTTATGTTCTTTATATTAACCGTTATTGCTGGTGAATTTGGAATACATTCACTCACCAATGTTACCATTTCCAAAATTCTGGTTGTCATTTCTATTTGTCGGAAAAGGCATTTCCAAAATTGTCTCGATTCTATGATCGTCTGCCTGAAATCTGTAATACCCTATTAATTTTTGGAGATGAACTATTCGAAAACAACAGGATCTCCCAGATAGAACAGGTAAATAATGTTAGTTTTTACAAGATATTCAAGAACAATCCCGAGAGCACGAATGACTGTAACGAAACGGTGAATCCTATAACTAAAGCTCCACATTTCAATATTGTGAATTCGAAAAGAGTTCAAGAATGTTGATAAAATAAAGAGAAGGATAAATATTTGAGAATGGCATTTGAGTAAATAGTTTTGTTCAACATTATAATTATCTCTCTCTGTCTTGAAACGCATAAAAATGTTATATTAAGTAGTATTAAGTATACGAACTAACCAAATTTTGGCGCGATATCCAAATTCTTCGATCTTCAGATATTAAAAGATAATGCCAAATATCGCTTTTCCAAAAGAATGTGGATATTTTTTGCTAATCAACATCTCATTATTCGACTTTAAAAACCAAAATAGAAACATGAAATTTTCAAAAATATGATAAACATACAAACATAACATGAAAATGTACAGAATGCCAGTCTGGCATTGCGACCTACGAGAAAATAATTAAATAATTGAAAATCTACTGATTCTCATGAGTAAAATTGACGATTCTTTTAAATGACTACTTTGATACTCACCCAGTGAGCAAAAGGACATCATCATACTTGGGACGTCCTAAAGACATCCACAGAACGTCCACGTCTGTCCAATTGATGTTCCAGAGACGTCTTATGTCCTGAGGGCGTTGGGCGTCTTTGGGACGTCAATAGGACATACATGAACGTCCTAACACGTCTTGAAGACGTTATCAGGATGACAATGTCTCTTCGCCCACTGGGTAGGGAATATTTAAATATAAAAAATGTTATAAAAATTGAATCTCGTTATTGGGTAAGTATATTTAAGAACAGGGTTCATTGTTCTAAACATGTAGAGAGTTCGAATGATACAAAAAGTATAAGAGAAATCTTTAACAATGAAAAATTATAATAATTTCAATGTGATAAAAATTACAGGTTGAATATAGTCAAATTATTTTGTATCTTATTCGCTAATCCCATGAAATCTAAAAAAAACTGAGAAGTCGGATTCAGGCCTTGGGTGGGATTCCAATGCCTCCATCCGAAGGATCTCTCTTTCTATCATGTGAGTTAAACAACGTTGTGAAATCGATTTGAATCCGCTTTCGGTTTGGCATCTCTTTCTATCGTATGGTATAGACAGAGAGGAGTCGACAGTTTGCAGACGACTACTCTTTAGTCTTTTACCATTTTACTCAGCGGTACAAATGCACCATAAGTGGATTGCGCCAACTTGTTCCTAACTGGAGTTTTCCTCCAACATCCTTACGACATTGTCCATTAGATGTCTTTGAAGATATCCCAAAGACAACAAAAGGTTAGACATAGGATATTTTGTGGACATCCTTAGGTTGTTCATTGAACATCTCTAAAACACACCCTGCAAGGACAAGTTGAGGACGATCTTTAGACGTCTTTATAATACATTTTTCAAATCCTAAGAAGGTTCGTAAAAAGACTATTTTGGGACAACTTTGTGACAAGTGTGCTCACTGGGTTATGTGACTTACAAATTGTATACTCATTTGATAAGACTTAAACTTTTTCGTGTTCAATTTTACTGCCCATAACCTGGCTCTTTCAAAAACTTCCAGTTTCTATGTTGTTTTATGTTGCTGGGCATATATTTGCTGCTATCACTTCTGAATCTTTGAGGAAATTGCCGAAATATTAATTCGCCAAATTCATTCAAAATGCACTCCCCAATCTCCGTGTTTCTGAAGTGTAATTGGTCATGTTTGCTTTTTCATATACTCTTTGTTCATCTATTCCGGAAAATCTGATTTTCGAAGTACTTTAGGGACATGACCAGGCATGAACCAGGCATAGCAACCCTATCCTCTTTGGAGAAGTCTGACTTCGGTGACACTGAAGGGTTTCTTTGGAGTATTTTAGTAACTGTTGGTTATTTCATGACGAACTGTCGTGGGGTAGCGAAGGAATCACGATTGGTCATGTCTGAGTCGACGAATAGGAAACAAGACCTTTTATCACCATTCTTACAAAAACTTCTAGATACTTTTGTCGAATTATTCCAATAAATGAGTCCCTGAGCCTATCCAATAAGGCACTCCTTTTGCACCCAAAAAAGGTTTCAAGTTTTTGTGGAAACTTGGCACAGATGTAGCCTCCGGAAGTTGCAACCTCGATCGTTCACCGAACGATGGATCCCAACGCAATTGAAGGTGATACGTCGTCCGACTCGTCACTCCCCACAACACCAGGAGTTGATCGAGTCGGGAAATCATTAGACAAACACTGAAATCACTGAAGGTGACGTTCACTTTAACTGATAGATTTAACTGTCCGATCCGTGCACAAGAAGCACTGGGCATTGAACCGACGCATCACCCGGTAACCGGCCATACTCGCCTACACCTTGAAGGAAAACTGAAAGGCCAGAAAAAGGGGTACAAAGTCTCAACAAGGGAGCTTCACACCACCACCCGACTCCCCACTCCCACCAAAGGGAAAGCGTCTGAAACTCAAAGAGCAGAGAGAGACTTTCAAGGAGAAAGAGCATTGGGCGAAAACCATGCGATTAACAATGAACCTTGAAGGTCACTCAACCAAGAATAACAACATCAAATAAATTATTAACAGTAACACACTAGTTTTTACCTGAAAGAATTAGTTATGCATTCAGCCATTGCAACGGAATTTCCCATTTTCATCGTTCTTCCATTAACGACTTAAACATCAAACTGCAGCACTATAACCTGCAGCACTTTAAACTATTGCACTGTGAACATCAGCCCTTCAAACGGCCACACTTCAAACTGCAGCATTTTAAACTATAGCACTTCTAGCTGCAGTACTGCAAACTGCTACAATTTCAACTGAAGCATTTCAAACTGCATTTATTTTTGGAGCGTCCGTTCCTTCCTCATTTTGCATATGGAACTGAGATGAAAAATGCTATGATGCTTTTTTCCAGGGAACAAAATAAGACCAATCCCGAATATAATGAACTATTTAAATATTATAAATTGGGAGCAGTTGTTCAAAGCAAAATTTCCACTAAATGAGTGTGCTATGTTTCCTTCCTCGCTTCGATTTCTTCACCGACCACAAACCAACCGTAACCCCAGCCGATTAAACAAAAAAACAAAGTACATGGACGGTCTCTAATAACTTCACAAGAAGTATATTAGTTTTGTTAATAATAATTATCTACAAACTTTTCACGCCAAATCAACCTGTTGTTTAATCTGCATTTCTCAGTCTTCCAAGATAAGTAGATTACCCCTGATGTCCTTCACCATAGCGATTCTTTATTTGAGGATACTTTGCAGAAAACTTCGTCCTAAATTTGTATCCCTTTTCACTTTTAGTTACTCAGCTGTTCGATTTGTGAGATCTGCTTGATTATCTGGCAGCTAACCATCAACACCTACCCGCATGCTGTGGTCCCCAGCGATGGCTCCAGGGGCGCCCCGATGATCTTCGGGATGCGATCTTCGTTTCAAAATATTAAAAATATCTCTATATTTGGTATGAGTTTTGGTGCCATTTGTTATGAATCACGGTGCCAATGCGAGAACACCTTCGGCAGGGTTATTATTATTCGGGTTTTTATCCTGGTTTTTTCATCATCATCTACATACTGAGATTAATGCGATGTTCAAATATCTGGGGACGATGTTTTAGTAGGCACAAAAATAGGAGAATGATGTAGTTTGAAGTTTATCTTTTACCGCTGTTATCCTTACAGAGTGGTCGCGTGCGTTGATGGTGATGTCAGTCTCCTTGAATGGTTTTTTAGAGCCAATTTTTAGGCTGATTCATTTAAGTCCCATGGCACTCCAATATAACCTGCTGCACCAGACTTTATTAGAAGCACTGCATTCGCCTGGAAGTTTGGGCATGGGAGAGAAAAACTGCAGAAAACTATCATCCAACCGAGTGCTATCCGCTCTCGAAACGGCTTAACTCCGTGACTCTTCTCGAGGCCCAATTAAAGCATATACAGTTACGAAAAAAAAAAATAGAATTTGGTTTAGTACATTTTTCTTTTTTTGACATCAGTGGTTCAAATATAGGAAAAATGAGGCGAACTTGGCTAAAGCGTTATTGTTATTTTAAAAGTGTGAGAAAAAAAAAATGCTCTCAAATTTTTTTCAAAATTTGTGTTAGTTTAAAGAAATGATTTATTTCTATTGCTAACGAAATCTGTATCGAACAAATAAAACTCTTGCAAGTTGAATACTCTGATTCTCTTATTGTGCATTTTTTGAAATAATAATAGATATTAAAAATTAACTTAGTTTCGTATGGGATAAATATTAGCCTTATGTTCAATACTATATCCTCTGATATATTATCGTGTCAGTTCAGTTATTATGGAGTGCGTTTTGCTAAAAAAAATATTTAGTGATTTTCCGCCACAAGAGCAAGAATAAATAAATTATGTATAACTAGATTCAATTAAATTTTTGAACTTTTTCTCGTTCCGTTTAATTCCGTGTGACTTTGAAAAGATATGCTGGGCCTAGCTACTGTCCAAGCAACGCCGGGTAAATTCCTGCTAATATTATATAAATTTCGACATCAGTTTTAACAAACTTCGTAACTAAAGTTTCCTCCTTGAAACTGGCTTAACAAATATAAATTTTACAACAGGCCAAGCTTAAGGCTTATCATGCCTGCAGTCCATGAGATAAGGACTATACGAGTAGTACATATTATGTACTTTAATGAAGCACCAGAGTACTTAGTGGTTACATTGATAACCAAATCTTTAAAATATTAATCAGTTTTTCCTGTAATTGGAAAAATGAGGCTTGTTTATACTCTGGTGTTATCAATTGCTGTTATCCTATATTCTATTGGTAAATATGATAATATAATACATATATAATTTTAAAAACATTTTCAAGCTTTTCGCAAATAACAAATATGTCTAACTTAATCCGCGTTTTATCGCAATTTCTATTTTTTTGCAAAGTCGATCTGAGTTTGTCAGAATTAATTACAAACTTAAAGTAAATTTATTCCGACGATATCCAGGATTTGTGTTTTCTAACAAAATAACATTCGGAAAATGCCTCTATTGATGAGAAATTCGTACGAATTTCAGAACCAGAAATATAATGTTCACAGAAAATGTTGAATACTAAAAGTGTCTATATTAGCATAAAACTTTATACGAACCCAAATTGTGTGCGTGTTGGTGCGACATTTGTACGTGTCACCAATTTTTTCCGAAATGCATAGAAAAATTTATAAAATTTAAGGAACAGGAAAATTTTTTACATTTCCTGCACTAGTGTGGAAAAATTTCACGGCGATGAGATCTGGCCTAGTTGTGACTTTACCTATACCTTCTTATCTGGAAGGAGTGGTCTGGTACAAGACTGATTCTGCTCAGCAACCTAAGAACTGTAAAAGTTTTAGGT
This sequence comes from Andricus quercusramuli, assembly GCA_932178445.1. NCBI lineage: Eukaryota > Metazoa > Arthropoda > Insecta > Hymenoptera > Cynipidae > Andricus > Andricus quercusramuli. The sequence goes on from CAKNXH010000196.1 coordinate 107,459, forward strand.
TCGGTCTGGAAGATCTCGTTTGGCCCAAAACTGACGCTGATCAGATATTCCAGAACAAAAGAAATTCACATTGGATCACCAAATCTTTCCGTGACAATCTTCAATTTTTTTACATCAGCTAGCTAAGATCAAAGGCTGTGCCTAGTCGTCCCGAAAAATTGGGGGAGTTGGGAAGAGGTATGGACCAGTCGTTTCAAAAAGTAAGGGACGACTAGCCAAGCTGGCTAGTCGTGGCTGATCAACTGTCAAAGAAAAAAAAGTTCTAAGTTTGATCTGCAAATTTGTTTTACATATTCCAGAAAAATTATAGGGTGTCCGAAATTACAGAAAATAAGAAATTCACACTATCAAAACAACACGTTTTTTCATCATCTTGACAGTTCGTTCTGGTTAAATTTGGCGCCGATCAGTTAAATACACACCCAGACTTGGAAAAAAAAATTTTTTTTCCAAGTCTGGCTTGGAACTAGCCACGAAAAAAGTTGCGATTTGGCCAGATGTAGGGTAAGGAGATTTTTCAACACCGGCACCTTTTGCGCATAATATTGTCAGTGACAATTGCCAGACATTTTTGATTTGTGAAGCAATAAAAATAAACCTTCTGGACATTTCGAAAAGTTTTGAAGACCATAAATTGCGAGAAATTCAGGAAATTTCCAAATTTCCGGGTGAAAAATTCCCAAAGTTTTCGGTAATTTATGCCAATTTACCTGCAATTTATCAGTAATTTATTAGTTATTTATGTTAACTTATTGCTTGGGGTTAGTCCAATCACTAAATATGGAGAATGATACTTTGACAAACACCCTCCGCCTGATCCCATCACGTATCCTGTGAATGAGCCCGTATCACTTGTTCCTTTCGAAAAAAAACATAAAAATTAACATATGTTAAGTTATTGGTAGTAAAACTTAATTCAAAGCAAGCGCGGGTTTCATGATATAATCCCAAAATTGAAGTCTGTTCTTTATAAAAAAAATAATCCTCTGTTTCTTCTTGCAGAATTAAGTTCACCGTACGACTTTGGCCCTAGTGGCAATCCTATGCCTGATACTCCTCGCCCTCATAGTTTCGGACCATCATCTTCTCATCGTGATATAACTCAGAGTCCAGACAGGCTTCCTCCTTTTGCAGAGTCTTGTCAACGTGACAGGTCAAGGTCTCCTCCTTTCAGGCGTCCTTCTCTCGTACTTGGATATGGACTTGGACAACTTGGACTTATTCGGCTTATTCCCTTCATAAATCCGGACCGACGATTCGAATTTCGCAGATACATTTTTCCTGCCAATAATCAAATTCAAATACTAGTAGGACGCAATCGCTATGTGCGCATGCCACACCAAGAACGAATTGTATTATCAACATCCATTGGTGACATTTTTGCAATATTGGAGATTGGTGGGTATCTTAGTGGAATGTATACTCGTAATATCGGTGGAACTCGGGCGAGGGCAAAAATAAATATGATCAGCGGCAGGGTTAAAGAGATGACCGTACAAGAAATGAGGGAAACTCCAGTGGGCGAGCGCCGCCCAATCTTTCCACGGAATTTTCATACAGTAGTTGTCAACCAGGATTCCCTGCAGACTCTATTACAATGATTTGATTTGAAAATTTGAAACTTATATTGTTCTTGAATCGAAATCGGTTCAAAATGTTACAAGTAACAGGTTATTGTATAAAATTTAAATGTATCACAGATTTCATTTATTTTAGGCTTCAAATTATTTCCCTATAGAGGAGAGTCGGGCAGTACCGGCTACTTATGCTTTTTTCATTATAAAACTGTATATTATCAATAGAAATAGAAATGTAACACGTAAATTATAATGTTAGTGCTTCTACTATAACAACTCAAAAGCAACGGGAAATGTACTCGGCATGGAATCGCCAGGGCTACTTATCTGCGATATGTTACAAAAATACCTGCTGTAAATAAATAAATTCGCGAAGTATTAATCGAAAATAACAGGTCACAGAGTTCAAGGGATAATTTGTATATCTCAGTCATTTATTCAAAATCGTGAGTGGCCGTGATTACCTGATGGCGGGTGCTACCTGAATTTTCCCTTATAACTTCCCTATAGTTTTTCTTTGCGATAATAGGAAGATCATTATAGAAATGATGAAAAGATATAAAATGTAATAAAATAGAAGTGTTAATATTTATAGGATATTCATTATGGAAAAATTACGGCTTGGAATGTCTTTTTTGTACTTTAGTATAAGTATAACTTTTATTCCATTGTAAATTTTTGCACATATGTTTTGTGAGTAGAGTTTTTGTTAGTGCGAAATAATATAAAATTATAAATTCAAGAAAATATTGTGTTGAAGGTAGATTTTTTTTTACAATTAATGGGTTTATACATAGAAATTTGAATATGTTCTTTATGTTCTAGCCTAAATTGAATATTTTTAAAGAAAAAGGATTATGTTATTGACATGTACTTACGATGTGTGGATTACTTTATAAATACTGTATTATCATAAACATACTTTTGTGAGATTTCCGCTATCAATTCATATTATTTTTGTATACCATTAAGCCAAATCCAATTCTGAGTAACTGGTTCGGTTCTGACCTCGTTAAGGTGTTCGCACAAGAAAACCCGTTGCAGTGCGCTCGAGACGTCTCACGCAAGTGCCGTCCGCGCACGAACTCATAACGCCAACCAATCGCGTGCAACTTGTCGTGCTGCTGCGGTCCGAGCGGTGACGTACACAAGCATGTCGCTACTTACACTAGTTCGCAACGCATTTGAGTGAGTGATGCCACGGACCGTAGCAGCACGGCAGAGTGCACGCGACTGGTTGGCGTTATGTGTTCGTGCACGGACGGCACGTCTGTGAGACGTCTCTACACGGAAAAAATTAGTTGTTGAAATTTTGAATGACTGAGTCAACCACTCTAGGATAGGGTTAAACGTGTGTCATAAATTGGAAGAATCGTCTTAAAAACCTTGATTGATACATGTTTAAAAAGTAGAGTGAGTTGCCGAAAGTACAAAATAATTTCAATGAAAATGTGAAGACCAGAGGAATAGAGTTCTTGAAACACTGATACACTAATGCTTCGAAGCCAGTCAATGAAACTTTCGATGACTCCTAACGAGTTTTTAGAAAACAGTATAGCCAAGTTAAAAGAATATATATTTCGCGGTTATATTTACTATATTGTTATTCACATAGACTCACGCTTAAGTTATATTTATTTTCACAGATACACACGAACCTATCAAAAATCGAAACAAATTTTGCGGCGGGATTCGAACTATCTAACACCTATCGAACGCAACTTATCCCTTACAACTAGACCCCACGGCTAACTTAACACATTGAATGTTTTGCACAAATCCCAGTGAAGAGCCAAATTTAAATCCGCGCACATTTGTTCATCGGCGGTGACCGCGACTCCATTCAGACTTATGCATTTACCACTTCACCTGAGCGTCACTACGTGTTAATACAAGCAACCAATGTGACTGTACATTGTGAATATATAGACATGTAGAAGACAGTCAACGAATTCTTCGACAACTTATAAATCAGTTATTCGTTTCTGTGCTAGAGTTTTTGTATTCCAAATCTTGTGGAATCTGGAGGAATTTTTATGAAAAATTGAATGCTTGTCTAGAACTTTTTCAAAATCTGCTGAATACAAATTCGAAAACTGATGTTCCTAGATAGTCTTTCAATAATTCGATGACTTTTTTCACTTTTTCGATGAAGTCTGCGGTTCATTAATCAAAATTATACGAGATTATAAAAAAAAGTGGCCTATCCTAGAATGGTTGACTAGTCAAGTAAAGTTTCGACAACTTATTTTTTCCGTGCAGCGCACTGCAACGGATTTTCTTGTGCGAACACCTTTATACTACTGGGGCTTAAGGAATTTATGATACAGTTAAATAAGGAGTATATCGGAGAGTATCAGATTTTAGATCAAACTATATGTTGCATATTATTTCTTCAAAGAACATGCTCATTCGACAACGCCTCGCCGCTCCGACACAGGTTGCTGATCAGTCAATCCAACACTTAAAGTGCTTCAAACGAGTCTCGATTTATCTTGATCCAGTATTCGTCTAAAAGGATGAATGGTTTGACGTAATATTTTCACCACATAATCTAAAGGCCATTACATCTTTCTTCCTTGGAATGTTCTCGATTTTTCAATTAAAAATGGCCCAGTAAAAAAAACTAATTCGGGAGGATTGAGGTGAATTAACATATTTAAATTCGCCCGAATTCTGCTTTCTGATTCGTTGAAACGATTTGGGCCAGAGCGAATTGAATGCGTATCATTATACCATTAAGCCGTTTCCCTTTCGGCGAGCCTCTAGGGGTAGGCGTGACACTACCCGATTCGGGTAGTGTTTGTATCAATTCGCCTTAATTCGTGGTCGAGGTCATTTCGAAAAAAAATAATAAAAATTGCATGCCTCGAGACTCGAACCAGCGATCTCAAGTGTATAAAGTCCAGAGGGCGACCACTGAGCTACGGGACTCATTGATATTCATTTGCAACGGATCCCTTATGCCGAGCGCGTCGGTATAGCTTACGAATTCGATTGAATAGGCCAGCCTTCAACTGTTTTCGCGCTGGCGAATTCTGCCGAATTAGGGCTTGACTTGGAATATCGCGAATTAAAATGAATTGGCAGACACTGAAAATAATTCGTGCTGACGCATTCAAATGAATTAGACCCCCTGAAAAATTTTCGCTGAAATCCGTCGAATTGGATAGTTGAAGACTTTATTACTTTTCACGAATTTGCACGAATTCATCACCATCTCCAATTCGAGATAGTCGCAAAGCCAGATTTTCGGGGGCTCCTGGCAAATTCTTCTCAATTCGTCCTAATTAGTTTTTTTTTACTGGGGGAGTGTTTTTTGCGCCCGAAACCGGCAACACTCTGATCATGGTGTACGCTGGGCTGCTGGTGTTGCCGGTTTTAAGCGCAAAAACACAATACATTTTTAGTTTAAAAAAAAAAGCAAGAACATTTTTCGCAAAAGCTCTTTGCCTAAACCGGCATAATTGCCTTTAGGTTATGTGGTAAAAATATTACGTTCAAAAATTCATCCTTTTAGACGTATAGTGGATCAAGCGAAACCGAGACTCGTTTGATGCGTCTCAGACTGAAATATGGTAAGCCCATGAGAAAATCGATACTTTTTAGCCCCGACACATACACTAAGTGAAGCTCTTTACGAAGGACATGCACGGAGAGACATGAAAGGTCAGTCTGAACATCAATATGTGCAGACAGACTATATTGCAGGGTTAACTATAGGACAGCCCTTGAAGATGGCTGAAGTGACTATCTCTAGAAGGTTAAAACAAGAGGTTCAAATCGATCATCTCAGAGTGAGCACTTGGTCATCTTGGACGGTCGACTTAAGCATCATGGAGAGTCGAACCGATTATCACAGAGGGCTGAATTGATTATCATAAAGGGTCGAATCGTTCATCGTAGAGGGTTGATTTGGTCATATCAGCTAGTCAACTTGATCTCCTCGGACAGTCGGCTTGGCCATCTTAGGGGTCGATTTTATTATCTTACATTTTCTATATTTGTTGTCCTTTTCCTACTTATTCCAGTCTCTCTCTTATAAGAGACTGGAAATTATAAAATTAAGTGGAACCTATAAAATCTGAAGATTCATATGGAATACATGAATTCTGGAAGAATTTTTTATTCTTTGTGAAGAGTGAGGTGTATGAGACATAATTTGATATGCAAAAACAGTGCACATTGACAATATATTATTTGGAGCAAGAACGGCTATAAGCATACGGCACGGTGTCACACTGAATTGTAAGATTTCAAACATTAAAGTGAATTCAGAAACCATTATCCCACATCTCGTTACTTTCAGCATCATCAATTATTGCTGAAATTTTTTTCACATTTTGAGTTTGAAACGACGCGGGGAAAACAAATTGCACTTATGCACTTCACTCTCCACAAATGTTTGAAATATCGAAAAGCAGTTTAAACTTATTAAAAACATGCACTTGAAAATTTGTATAATTCGATTTATTAGGATGCAACAACTATGCTCGTTGCTTAATATCATTTTCAATCGATTCTA
>CAKNXH010000196.1:113960-171169 GCA_932178445.1 Andricus quercusramuli
TTTTTTTTTTTGTACAATTTATTAATTTCTCTACTAATTTTTCCTACATCGGATTTTACTACAGAGAATAGTGAGGATTGCTATTACCAAATAGGAAATCTTCTTATAAAAATAGTATAACTTATTATTTATGTATTAAAATGTAAAAATTTAAGCATTTTGCCCCCATTTGCGTCAATCACTCTGCCGGCAATCTTCGAGTCTTTTTCTGTAGTCTGTTTACTTGTTAATAATAATTATAAAAATTGGCAAAATCCACATGCAATATTTAGAAAAACTAGATCAAGATAGAAAGTAATAAATGTTTGAATATCCGAGATTGAATGAACTCAGCTTATCCCGCTTTTGCTTATCTCATGCTCTTTTCCTTGCCTAAAAACTATGTGAATCCAAGGTAAAGTTATAAAATACAGTATTCATTTCAAGTTCATTAAAATGTAAACAATGTTATGGACTTTATTATGTCCCGGGATTTCAACATTTCTTATATTAACATAATTTATTCCTAAGAGCAAGCCTTCACGCGTTGAAAAACCATTCAAATGTAAAATTTAAGTGATAATGAAGGAGAGGTGCCAACCTAAAAAATTGTGTGCAATTGCTTCTCAAAGAGATAGTATTTCGAAAAAATGACCCGTTTGCGTGAAAATTGGTCAACGACACCTATAACCATGATACTCCTTAAAATAGAATGAAAAATGTTTGATTGGTGGTTTTCATTTATCCTTCTGTGACTGTGCTTACCGAAATAATAAGTATTTGGGTAATTTTCAAATTGAAGGAAAACTTAAGCATATACAGTAGCAATCGCAAATGGACAAGGAATTTAATATTTATCAAATGAAATTGATTTCAATGAAATTCCTACATGAAATATCAGAAGTATATTTGAGATTAGGATTTCGATGACCTCAGTGGGGACGTCGACACTCCTTGTCTGCCTTACACCCTTGAATTTAACACCAAGGGTGTCAGGCTTGATCTTTTTTTTCTGGTCTTTGAGGACCTGCACATAGCTTTGCCACTGAGCCGGCTTTACCAGAACCGCTTCCGGTCGAGCGCGTCTCGTGTCCTTCTTCATCTTTCGTGGTTCAGAGCGAGATTCCGTCCTCTGTTCTTTCTGCTGCTTTGATGGTGTCCCCGTTCCAACGATGCGGCCCCTCGGCTCTTTAGCTGATATTCTCCGGGTTGCCGTCTCCTGGGGACTCATAGTAGGCTCTCTCCCTCTCTTACCGAGAGCGGGGTCTGCTTCCGTCTGAGTTCCCCCGGAAGCCGTGACCTTTCCGCCTGCTGTCTTTCAGCTTCTCGTACCTTCTTGGTGAAAAACTCACCAATCCTGTATTCGAAGCTGTCAAACCAGCCGTCTATCGTATCTGCGTGTTTCCTCATCTGCTCTATGATCTCAAACGCGTCATCTAGCTCCGTTGTTAATAGTTTGTACATATTTCGTTTTGTACTAATGCTCTTACTGGGGAGTATTTCTGGTACAGACTAAGTCCATTTCAAATCAGGCAGAGTGCTATACTTGAAATCACAGAATCTCTCGGGGACGAAATATGTTGTTTTTTAGAAAAAATTAGGCGTTCGTTGCCTTTTTTGAAAACGCATCGGAGAATTGAAGAAGGGTTTGAAACTAATGGAATGATAGCGGTTTTTGTAAATAAAATTAAAAATCCATTTTCTCAAAAATCCTACCGTCAAATTTCTTGCCAATTTTTTTTGAACTTGTACTTTGATAATCAAGATGTCTTGAAAATTTGGTGCTTGCTCAATAACTTTTGTAGCAATGAGAATTCTTTTTTCTTACAATCGAATTTTCTACTTTTTCTTGGAAACAATGACAGATACGAAAAAATGTTATGATCAAAGTTTGAACGTCTAAAAAAGTTCAGTGAAAAATGTCTCTTGCTCCTTTGCGATATTTTCCATATTTCGAGAGAAAAATTCGAGAATTACATTTTTATCAAAAAAATCTCTACCTGCCTCAAAAATGGTTTGGCCCGCAGGATGCTTATAAGATGCCACGGTACTCCGGAAGCCGATTTAAATGCAGTGAAAATGCAGAGAAAATCTGTCTGTGTAGGTTCATTCTATGCATGATGAGAAAGCAAAATTACTTGAGTATAGATTTTTATTTGCTCATTTCAATTTTTTAGAGCATTTTAAACATCTTAATTCACACAAACTTTAAATTTTATACTAAAATGTTTGTCGTTCTACTTTAAACGTGTATACATATACGTATCTCTATGAAGGAAGTTGGCTTTGTGCTTGGAAAATATAAACAACAATAAATATGAAATTCGAAGTAAATTTAATAATTACTATACATATATATCATACGTTCAAATAGATTAATATAAAATTACTCTGTATTGCTCATATATTCAAATCTTTGAACCCTTTTTAACTTTTAAACATCTTTTAGTCACAAAAAAATATTAAATCACATCTTGAAAATTAAATTTTCTATACTGAAAACATTATTTATAACGTACTAATATGCATGAACAGCTGAATTTACAAATGCGAGGATGAAAACGAAACTACAGCTTTCTTTTCAAAATATACAATTTACATACTTAAAAAGTAATTGAAATTTTCAAAACGTGAGCAATAACATAGTAATATTGTATTAATCTATTCAAATGTAGGATATATGATATATATGATATATATGATATATTATTATATTGACTTTATTTTTCATATTTATTGTTCTTCACATTTTCCAGGCAGAAAGACTCCTTCCTTCATAGAGATATTTGTGCAATGTATACACGTTTAAAGTAGCAGAGAAATTATTTTAGCAGAAAATTTCAAGTTTTAGTCAATTAAAATTTTTTTAATTCTCTAAAAAAATTTAATGAGCAAAGTAGAAAATTCTATATGTAAGAAAAAATAATTCTCTCTGCAATACTGAAAAACAAGTATCGCCTGATTTCCTCTAAAACCCAACATATTTCTTCCCCGAGGGATTCTGCGATTTCAAGTGTAGAAACCTGCCTGATTTGGAATGGATTCGGTCTACAGATGTCAATTATTGTTTTTGAAGTCTTATGATTTCCGTCGAAATCCCTTAAAATCGTGTCGAACCTGTTGAAGTGCACTTAAACTCTCATTCAATTCTTTGAATTTCCTTATAATTTATTGAAAACCAAGTGTGTTTTAATATATTATATAGATTTTTATATTAATTTTCCAAGCTTAAAATGAGCCTCTATAGCAGAAATTATATAAAATTTCAACTTGAAAACGTTTTTCCCTAAAACGTAAAAGAATAAGTAAATTTCGATATCAATTCAAACACAATTTGTAATTAATGTGTTTGCCTTGAAACTGACTCATGAAGTATAAATATCTAAGAAGGACAAACTTGACGTGTATAATCCATGAGATAACGACTATAGTATATATATTATACTTTAACAAAGCACCAGAATATTCAATAATTACACTGCTAACATAATTTTTCAATAAGATATTAGGCAGTTTTTCCTCTACTCAAAAAAGATGAAGATCGCTCATACTCTAGTCTTTTTCTTTGCGGTTATTCTCAATTCTATTGGTAAATATAATAAAGATAATATTGCTTTAATTTTAAGTAAATTTCAAGTTTTCCGTAAATTACTTTTTTCCGATTTAATTCGCATTTCAACAGAACTACCAGTTTTCCAAAAAGTTTTTGAGTTTGTCCAAAATATGAACTAACTTCATCTGAATTTACTCCGGGCAATCCAGAATATATGTGTTATAAAAATAGAATTCAAAAAGTATCTCGACTGATACGGAATGTGTACGTGTCATGAATTTCTCCCGAAATGCGCCAAAAAATTTCAAAAGCTAAGGTATTTTATCAGTAATTTATGGTAACTTGTAACTTCGTAGTGGTAAACTCAATACTCGCAATCAGTAGGGTGAGCCAAAGAAACTCGAAATGATCAGATTCATTATTACTGATAAGTTTGCTGGTGACTTTATGCACAAGTACAAAACAAACAATTTTAACAAATTTTTCGCTATCGGGGAAGTTGATTGGAGTAATTGTGTAAGCATTTTTTAAAAATCTTATCCGAGTGGAGTTCATGGAAGTAAATAAACTTGGATAGAAAACAGTATGGAACCAATTTTTTCGTCGAACTATAATATTTCAAAAAATAAAAAAAATGTTTTTTCATTAAATATATTATGCAATTCTCAATAAAGTAAGAAAGCGCGTATATATCTTAAGTTCGAAACGAATTCCATTTTAATTTTTTACGGATCCTGAAATATGAGCTATTTTTACACATGATCCGTAAAAATCGTTTCACAAAGGATCCGTAAGAAATAAAATTGAAATTTTCTTCAAAACCCAACAATATATATTTTTTCCGTCTACGACTTCCACGAACTTCATTAAAACAAAACAAATTGTAATCTTTTGTTCTATTTTTTACGGATCCTGAGGGGTCGACCATTCCGATATTCCTGCTACATACATTCACCAAATATGTCCATGTATTCTTTCCATATTTCCAGATATTATTAGTGTTGTTGATATTCTTTATATTCCTCAATATTCTTGATATTTTTCATATTCCTAAATATTCACTTATATTCCTACATATTCTCACATATTTCAAAGTATTCATAAATATTCACAAATATTCTGGAAAAAAGAATTCAGAGTTTAGGATATTATGTCATCTTTCAAGAAACAATGCCCCAAGCAATTCATTCCCGAAGATATAAGTAATGAAGGTGTTGATGGAAAGGTTCTTGATCCACTCGAACATGTTGAAGTTTTTTTTTAGAACCCTGCATCTTCAAACGAAAAAGGTAGTCAAACACTTAGCGATAAGGATAGCCTTCCGACTGAAAGGAAGCATGCATCGTCAGATGAAAACGAAAATGATACTGCTAGTACTGAGTAATCTGTGAAAAAATCATCGCTAGCTGTAAAACAAGTTCCCGAATATGTAGCTGATGATGAACTTCTGAGTAGACTCAACAAAAATGTGAAAAAAAGGAACCCCATTAACAGCGATTCTGATAATGATAACCAATCCAACTCAGAACAGACTATTAATCGATCTACTGAAAATGACAATTTTTTGTTATAGCAGAGAAACAGTGTGTGACTGCCGTCTCTGAAAATATTGACTATTGAGTTGACTAGGAATGTCACAAGAAAGACGGAACTACAGCCCGGAGTAGGTCAGGTAGAAAAGAAAGAAGCCAGCTTACACGCGCCTCTAATTGCTTTTCTATTAATCTTCCAAGAAAATGCATCATTAAGACTAAAGGTTCAAGTTAACTGCAATTGAAATGTCTAAGAGAGATATACAAGTGATATAAAATTAATGACACGCCTCGTATTTGAAGTTGGTGGACCGAAACAGTGCAACTTGTTAATGAGTAATCGTCCTGGTTCACTCCCATCATGTCATGTTTGAAGCGTATTTACACTCGTAACAAACAAGTTCCAAGGAAATGTGAGATACGCTTCAACCAGTTCTCCATGTTTCTTCAAACAAGAGGCTAGAAAAAGAAAATATGGATCAGCGAAGATAGAACTAGAATCATACATCGAGCCCAATATGACACAGCTACAAATCAGATCATTGGTCTTGTTTCAACTCTTAATTCTGAAGGATCACCAGGAATTGGAGCATTCCCAGCTGGTTCAGCAGCACAGATACGTCGCTATTTGGAAAAGTATCCACTCAGTAATTATGCCTATGGCCTATTAACGGTTGATGTGGCTAATAGATTGAAGCAGATGTCTAAGGAAGCTAAGAAATATGGTATTTCCATTTTGGGCTATTCTTCAAACGGTGATACTCTACTTCTAAGTAGTATGCAGAGATACACATTTTCCATCGAACAATTATGAAAGTGGCCATCAAGGTAGCCATGGTACAAAGCTTGCGAATTGAATTCCACAATTTTTCATTATTTGAGGCCTTAAAAAATTGACTTGCTTACACTTCTATTTTTTTACAGAATTTTCTTCAAACTAACCCTTAAAACTAACATGCATCCATATCTTATCTCTAAGACCGCACTCTCTTATCGCCTTGCCTTCCTCGCTTCGCCTCTCCTCGCTCGCATGTCCTACTCTTTCGCACTGCCTCGCATTGCCAACCTCTGCTTTCGCGGCTAATACCTAATACTTACCCACTATTTACAATATTTGCATATTACTTATATCTACTTCCTCTCCTATTTACAATGTTTCCTTCTCCATTCCTCTTCCTCCTTCTCTCTCTTCTTCTCCGTCTTACCCAACACTTCCTTCACCCATGCTACTGCCCTTTAGTCACCCCTTTCATGCTTCAAAACCTAGATGCTTATCCCACTCCTTTCCACCTCTACGCACTCCTCCAACCAGTGCTCCACTCTTGCATCCCCCCTCCCACACAGTTCACACATCCTCTTCTCCCGAGAGAGCCAGAGCCTATTAAAACTCTCCATGCACTCACATCTCATCCTCGCTATAAGCTCCTGACTTCTTTTCCCTTCTTTCTCACATAAATATTGCGCTCTCGCCCTACATGCCTTACATGTAGTAACGACTCCCCGCTAGAATGCTTACACTCGTTATCCCAGTCTCCCTCCTGACATCCACTCCCCCGCTCCTCCAAAACACGAAGCCCAGGTACACAAACTCTTTTACCTCCTGCACCGCCATTGTCTTTCCCTTCCACTTCAACTCCTGACTCCTCATACCACTCCGGCCTCCAGCCTACTTTCCATATCCGCAATTAATATCGCAAAAAGCGCTGGGCTAAGCGTACACCCTTGCCTAAACCTCCTATCCATCCAAAATCCCCCAAAAATCCCCTCCCCTCCTCTTACCTTATCTTTGGTCTATATATATCTCTCTTACCCTCTCGATTAGGCCCTTCTCCACTCCCCTATCCTCCATCGCCTCGCACAACCTCCTCCTATCCACCGAAGGAAACACGCCTTTGAGATCCACAAAAAACGCGTACACTCTCGTCCCCTTCTTCGCTAATTCTCTATCCACCACGTGCTGCAGAACGTAGATATTGCCGATAGTACCCCTACCCACCCTAAAGCCCACCGGCGTCTCCGGCAATATTCCTATCCCCTCGACATCCTTTCTTATACAATGGCACTATTAACCCTTCTCTTCACCCTTCCGGGAATCCCTCCCCCATCCATACCTTTTTCACTACCTCTTACAGCCTTTCCCTAACCTCCTGTGTACTAAACAGCCATGCCTCGTTCTCTATCCCGTCCAGCCCTGCTGCTTTTGACCTTCTTAATTTCCTTATCTGCTTCTCTATCTCCTCGTCATTCAACTCCTCCATTTCTGCCTCCCCCGTTCTTCTACACCCACCATCCCTCATCATTGAATCTGAGCCCTGAAATTTTTCTTTTATAAACTCCCTCCACTCCTCACTGCCTATCTTCTCGCTAACCCCCACGCTACGCTTTCTGAACCTATTTAGTATCTCACAGATGTCCCCCTCTGTCTTAACATTTCCTAACTCCTCTTTCAGATCTTTCTCCTTTTCCTGTTCCTTCTTCTTACACATCAATCTAAACCCCTTCCTCATTTCTACGTAGTCCTTACTTCTCGCATTACCCTCTTTTCGCTTCTTGTGCTTTCTCTTCACCTTCCTTTTCATCTTTTTGTATTCCCTATCCCACCACGGCTTAACAATTCCTTTCTTCTTCTTTCTAAATTTCTTCTTTTGCACACACCCTTTCACCTTGTCTTTCAGATCCTCCCATATCTCTTCCACCGACTCCCCTTCAAAGCGTACCTTTCCTAACTGCTCCTGATACTTCTCTATCGCCTCCCTTGCCCAGGACACTCTCTCCCCTACCGAAACTTCTTCCCCACCTTGTCTTCCGCCACCCTCTCCTCTTATCCACAGACTTAATAGCTGATGGTCTGATTCCTCCATCCCCTCTACTGCGAATTTGTCCGTCCCCTCCCATCCTTGCATATTCATGACCACATAGTCTATCGCCGATACCCCCACCTTACTTACATATGCGTATTCTCCGTCTTCGTCCCCAGTTGCCATGCCATTCGTCACCGCCCAGCCTCTATCCTACATACAGTCCCTTAGCATCTCCCCCTCCTTATTTATTATCTTATCCTTTGATTTCCTTCCTAAGCTCTCCCCTTCTCTGTGAATGCCCCTTTCCCTCCCCAACCTCGCATTAAAATCTCCACCCAGTACCACCATACACTCCTCTCTTTCGCCTATCAAGTCTACCACCCTTTATTTAATTCTTTCCATCCCATCCTTATTGTACACTGTCACAGACTTACACGCTAACCCTCCTATTTTTACTTCCCTCATTTGTACTCCCTCTCCCTCTTCCTCTTCATGAACTTCTTCTTCTAATCCATCTCTAACCCCGTTATAATTCCCCCACTAGCCCTTCCTTTCTTCTTCACTCTGACGGCCTCCTGGAGTCTCCACCTATACCCCCTTGGTAGCTTTGGCTATATTCGATCCCTATCCTTTCTTTCTGCCCACGTCTCTACCAGTCCCAAAACATCAAATCCCTGGATCTACCTCGAGAACTCCACATCCTTCTTCTTTACCCCTGCTACATTCCAGTACATTACCTTCATTACGCCTCTACCCTGCATCACCCCACCCCCCTACTTCCTATAAAACAAATTCCCCTGCACTTCCCTCAACACGTTTTTCTCCTCATCCCACACCTACATTTTCTCGTCTACTTTTACTTTCCTATATCCTACCTTCGCCGATCTCTCTTCACTCATCTCCCTCCCAGCCACGTCGTTCAGCATTCTTTGCACATCCCTTTCCTTTCTCGTTAAATCGTGATCAATGAAAACTCCCGCATCCTCTATCCTATTCTTATTTCGCATTGCCCCCAACTTTTCTTCTCAGCTCTCCAACTCCACAACCGCCACTTCCTTGTCCTTTCTTCCCTCTAACTTAACTTTCCTTGCCCTGCCTTTAACCCACGCTATGATTTTTCTACCATTCCATTAGTTAAATGACAAAATATTACTATTTGGTTTTTCCTTAGTCAAACACTCAATTACTAATTCAACTAGTCAAATTTCCATTAATTCGGACTCAGAGAGAAATTTTATAACGAACTGATATAGAAAAGAGAGTTTCTCAGGAAGTTTCCTTTTATCAGAAGATTCTTGAAGATTCAAGTACTTTTCAATTACAAATACAACTTTAATTTCAGGTACTGGTGAGTGACAGCGATTTTCATGCACCTGTAACCGAAAAGTCATTGAGGCAAATCGTTTCTATTCTATTTTTATATGTTACACTACTATTTTCAATTTTAAGAGATTGAGATTTTTTATCATCGTATGTATTATCCCCAGATATTTGATATAATAAATTCGACAGAACAATGCAGATGAATAATTCGCCTTTTAAGTCAAAAAAAAAACTCTGTCAAAGGGAAATCCTTGGTGAATCAGACCACTTTGAAACGGAAATTAATTATTTGTGTGGAAGCTGAAATGGGCATATGTACATTGAACCCTAACTTAAAATTCAAATTTTGTTATCCCTTCATTCCCTGCTTCACACAGGGGAATGGGGATGAGGGGGGGGGGGGGGTACAATTCATGAAAAGTTTATTACGTAATCTGTGAATGTGATCATGCAGATTTCGTAATGATGCGGAATAATTAAAAAATTTTCCAAATGAATTCCTATCTGAACCTTTCTCTAAGGTTATAAACACAGACACGGCCGGATCAAATTCGAATTGCGCAGTTAGAAGTCAGACCACCTGCATGTTCAGACTGAGTTGAATCGGATCAGCCACATTTTTTCCCCATATAGGAAGTCTGTCCCAAGAGCAACCGACCTGCGTGTATTTCCTTGTACCTAGATTTCTTATTGTAGAAAATATGTATTCAATATTTACACGGGACCTTACAGAGCAAATCCATCAAGCGGCATGATCTTCTAGATGTTCAGTGTACAACTGAACGCAGTTGTGTAAGTTTTGAAAACTTCAGGATATTTAGGTGAAAAATATTGTAAATAATACTCTCTCAAGAACCTTTCCGAATAATGTTCAATCTTGCCTAACAATATCGCCACAAATGGTTCATGATACTCCATTATGCAAGTACGCAGGTAACGCACTTGTCACTGCAGGTGATTAGTTCCTCTTGGCGCCAACTTATCAGATACTGCATCCCTGTCAGTGAAAAGGACGTCGCCTACAAGTGACTAAGAAGTCACAATCATGTAATAGGGAAAAGTGTTACCGCGGCTTTAACCTTTCAAATTTCTGCATATCTTCATTGCTTAGGATTCCTTTTCTGATTTTGAGGTTATTTTTTCAACTAAAACATTAGTCTGTAAATTTGATACACTGAGTTTCAGTTACGGCTACCAAAATTAAATCTGCGAAAATTACGTCATCCGTAACTATATACTGATTGAATGAGATCCCATGACCATCCTATTTCAACTTATCATCCGTTACACTAGAATCATATCAGTATCACATTGTGTTTACCTGGATATGTTCTTGAAAAATAAAAGTATTTCCGTTTCTTCTTACAGAATTAAGTTCACAGTCCGACCGTAATGGTAATGGCGAATGCAATCCTGGTATTTCTCGTTGCGGACCTCATTCTTCTATCAGACCGCGTTCTTTGATGAGATCTCTTTCACAAGGCAGAACTCTTACACCTACCAGGTCTCTGCCACCAACCAGGCCTCTGCCACCTACCAGGCATCTTTTTCCTCGCATATTTGGATATGGACTTGGACAACTTGGACTTATTCGGCTTATTCCCCGCACGAACCCGTACCGGCGATTCGAATTCCGAAGATATGTTTTTCCTGCCGATAGACGAATTCAAGTGCTGTTAGGACGTGGTGTCTATACGCCCATGGCATCCCAAGAAAGAATGGTACTATCAACCCCCAATGGTGACGTTTTTGCAATATTGGAGAATACTGAAGTTTTTGGTGGAATATATGAGGTCAGGGGAAGACGGCCGAGAGCGAAAATAAACATGGAAAGCGGCGCGGTTACGCCAATGACCCAAGATGAAATTAAGGAATGTCCAGTAGGCAATCGCCGCATATTCTCACGGAATTTCAGAGTAGTAGTTGTGAACATCGATTCTCTACAGACTCTACACCGCACCGCACCTGATAATTAGTCTCTAATACGCTTTCTCTAAATTTTTTGCGATAATAGGAAAATCATTATAGAAATATAATTACAAGTATGTGGCAAGCATTATAGAATAAAGAAGTAATTTTTTAATATGAGATAATCGTAACAGAAAAATCACAAGTCGGAAGTTCTTTCTTTCTCACATTGCTGTGGCACTTTTAGTCAATAGCGAATATTTTATGAGAAGAGTTTTGGTAATGAAAAATAATACAAAATTAAATAAAAATGGTATTGAAGTAATAATTCTTCTTAAATGAAAGCTCCCTTATTTAAATGAATCCCAATTTTATGTGCACTATACAGTGTGTAAATTGAAGGTTCTTTGTTTACGGATACTTATAACGTCTGGATTACTTTTGAAATACTGTATTACCGTACAGATACTTTTGTGAGATTTCTGCTAACAACTTTCAGAGAAACCTCTCTTAACAGTATTTTGAACATTATATTTCCCAAATCAGACTGTTGACGTCGAATTAAATGCTAAATGGAAAAAGCACGCACAAGAATTATGTAAGAATCACTGATACCGAAGCTGGGATTGGTGGAAATTCCGACTCCTGCTCATTCGTTACAATAATTACGTAAACTGTGCAAATCGACGCGTCATATAAATGGAATTTGTTAAAGAAATTAATAATTTAAGAATATAATAAGTTCATATTATTTTAATTTCATAATAACTTTTTCATTCTATTCATAATTTTTTTTTAAATTCCTGAGAAGTTTTTTCTTAAACTGCAAGTAATATGCAAGTATCATTTTCAATGTTTGGGATACACTCTGCAGTACGTTAATAATACATTATTACTACCATAAATAATCAAATATACACCCACCTCGAAAGTAAGGTCTTCCATGCTTCAATTCAGCATACTATGCAAGAATAATATTGGCGCATGCGCATTTTGAAACCCATATGTTATTTTGCGAGTAGACGCAATGAGCACGCATGCGCATTTTAGAGATCAGTAACTTTCAAACATGGACATAGAGTGCAGTTCCACCGTCCAAGCTTCGGCGACGTGGCATCGCTTATACGTGAGTGGCGCTGCGTATCCAGTGGCTCCGAGGTGAAGGGGATGCATAGGTTGAAAAGAGAAGGCGGATACCATTCTCAGCCACCTCGCTTACTCCTGTATATTCCCTCCACCTCCAAGGCGCAAGATAGGTTGCGCCACTCACGTATAAGCGACACAACGCCCAATCTTTTTCATTTGTTCTTCAAATTTTGAAAATATGAAAAAAAAGTTTGTTGGAAAACCTCACTGTTTTCATTTTATTTTATATTTGGTGAAGTTTCCTTTTTAAATTTTTAAATTCTTATTAACTTCATGCGGGCTAAACCATTTTTGAGGCCGGAAGAATTTATTTTCCTTGAAATATAATTTTTCTCGTAAATGATGCAAAATATCGCAAAAGAGCCAGATGATTTCTTCATAGAACTTCTTAGATTTCAACCAAGGAGATAAGCGAGATTTAAACCAGGATTCCAGAGAACAGAAAAATCAAACAGAGTCTCAACCGAGTAAAGATCGATGCTATCGTTACGGATTACCAAAGCATCCAGATATGAAGGAATGTCCAGCGCTAAAATCGAAATGTCGCAACGGCCAGAAACCAGGACATTGGGATAGTGTTTGCATGTCCAAAGGAGTACGCTACGTTAGAGAAGAGATAACTAAAGAAGACGAACTCAACGCAGCATTCATCGGATCAAGCGCACGTAAGCCTTCTAATAAAGACGATCATAATGTTAGGTTTAATGTTATTGATTTTGCTGAGAGCATTAAGTTTAGTGTATATAAATTTGCTAATGTAACCTGCGTTCCATTTAAAAGTATATCACCACAAATTCGCGATAAAATTAATAGACTAGATAGAATTATCATAGGACCGGACGGAAAAAAATTGCCTGTATTTGGCTACCTTAATCTCAAATTGTCTAGAGGGGGTTTAACTGAGAAAGTAAAAGCTTACGTTTCAAAAGGGTTAGAAAAGTTCTTATTAGGCAAGCCGGATATTAAAGAATTTAATTTAGTAAAAATGGTTGACGTGATTGAATCTTAAGTGAATGTTAGTTCTCAAAACAAAGTCACATCTTCCACAAAAGTCGATCCATTCGAAGAATTTTCTACAGTTTTTAGCGGTATCGGTCACTTTAGAAAAGAGCTGACAAGCCAGTTGGATAAAAATTAAAGTACTCCTGCGTTGACAGTTCCAAGGATAGTACCGATACCTTTGTGGAAAAAAGTCAAAAATACTTCAAGTAAATTCAAAGAATAAAACATCTTAACAAAGGTTGACTTTCCTTCAAGATGGTGCAGCCCAGCTGTTTGTGTAACTAAACCGAACGGCGATATACGCTTATTCAGCGATCACACGAAACTCAATAATAGCGTTAAGAGACCCATTTATCCAATTCTAAAATTCGATACCGTTCTGTCTAGATTACAAGGTTGAAAAATATTTTCTCTTCTTGATGCGAAATCGAAGTTCCACCAGATAAAATTATCTGAGGAAAGTCAACCTCTCACTACATGTATTGCCCCTTTCGGACATTTTATGTTTAAAAGGCTTCCATTCGCTATAAATTGCTCCTCCGACTATTTCACACAAATAGTGAATTTTCCTGATCCGACAGATGTTTCTTCTTCACAACAATTTCTGGGTGCCATCGATTAAGCGTCAAAGTTTATACCAAATAAATCTAAAATTTTAGAGTCGTTAACATCTCTACTTAAAGATAACGTGCCTTTCGTTTGGCTTCAACCACAAAGAGACGTCTTTTGTCAAGTAAAATCTATGTTGTTAAAGGCACCCATATTAGCTCATTTTGATTACAGGAAAAACGTGATTGTTCAAGCCGATGCTTCGAGTTATAGGTTGGGCGGTGCTTTGATACAGGAAGATGAGGACAGATCTCGAGGAATTGTGGCCTATGCTTCTAGGACTCTGAACTCTGTGGAAAAATGGTATAGCTAAATAGAAAAAAAAGCTTTAGCTCTCGCGTTCGCAAAAAAAAAATTTTAAGAATTTGTTACAGGAATTAATATAGTTTTAGAAACCGATCACAAGCCATTAATTCAAATTTTGCAAACAAAACATTTAGATGAAATAAGACCCCGTTTACAGAGAATTCGAATGCGTCTGATGCGTTATAATGACAGTGTTACATACGTTCCGGGGAAGCAATTAGTCTTAGCTGATGCCCTTTCAAGGAATCCCCTTGTGGTTGAAGAGAACGATGACGATTTACAAGCTGAAACGTTAGCACATGTAAATTTCTTCGTAAGTAATTTACCAACTTCGCAAGGTCTTTTAGAGAGAATCAAAGTAGAGCAGGAATGCGATTAAGTGTGTTTAAAAATTAAAGAATATTGTTTAAGTCGATGGCCTACTAAGGATAATCTGCCCAAAGGCCTATCTCTCTATTACCAACTGAAAGATAGTTTTTCGTTTTCAGAAGGATTCCTGCTGTATAATTTGAGATTAATTCTTCCCCCTTCTTTGCAATTAGAGATAATAACAAAAATTCATGAAGGACTCCTTGGTATTATTAAAAAATAGGTAACGATTTATTCAAATGGAAAAAATGGTATCTTATTGTTACTGATTACTACTCGAGATTTCTTGAAATTTCTGCATCAAACTCAATGACAGAGAACGACGTAATTTATGAATGTAAAGAGTTTTTCAGTAGATATGGCATACCAGAAGTAATAAGGAGTGATTGTAGCACTCAATTTGCAACAAAATTCTATCAATTTTCAAAAAAATACAATTTTAAACTTGTGACGAGCTCTCCTAAATATTCTCAAAGCAACGGCGGCGTAGAAACGGCAAAAAAAATAATAAACGAATGTACTGATTTAAACCTAGGTCTGTTAGCATATAGGACAGCCCTACTCGAAAACGGCTACTCGCCTACGGAATTGATGTTCTCTCGGAAAATTCGTTCACGTGTTCCAACAGTTCCGAGTGGCCTTGGAACTTTTAAAGCGCACAGAGAAATTTTTGAAAGAGAAAAGAAAAGGAAGGATAGACAAGAACGCGATTACAATAGGAGACATAGAACAAAGGAACTTTCCTCGTTACAAATTAATGACAGAGTTTGGATAATCGATATGCGAATTTATGGTAAGGCGGTAGACATCGGCAACAATCCAAACTCTTTTCTTGTAAGAACCTGAAGAGGTAACACTCTTAGGCGAAACAGGTGGCATTTAATTCTGGCCCCTTACAGAGAAAATGTAAATCGAGAGAGCGAGAACGATATTTCCGCAATGCTCCATCCTATTATAAACACTCTGGCGAATCCCACATCAGTACCAAATATCGAGAATATTGTAAATGCCGACGTTGACCATGTAGATAACGACAACCTTGCACAACCTACAATAAACAATGACAATTTGAATCCTAAAAACGATGTCACGCAATCCGCCGATATACAACATGAACATGATGAATGCAATCCATTACCTGACGAACAAATCCCACAGGTACCTTATGTAGACAAACAACGAGACATTGTAGAGAATCCGGGAACACTTCGTAGATCAACCCGCGTAAAAAATCCGCCTGATAGATATGAAGATTATATTTGTAATATTTGTTCAGCAAAGTTTCATATTAATAGTAACACATGCTGCAATGAAAAAGAAGGGATGTTGTGTGAGCGTGACTTTAGACAAGTACCTCCGTGTTCCCATCCATGGGATTATAGAGGTAATGGGTGTGGGGGACGTAGAGGCAGTATGGCGGGGACTGGGACTAATGGCGTACGCGCTCTAAGATCACGTTCCACACCGGATTATAGAAATGCATCTATCATGTGTATTTTTTCTTTGTAGAATATACTCCCTTCCCTAAACAAAAAGCTATTTTTAAAACTTTTTTTTTATATAAATTTACAACATCTCAAGAATTTCATATTCAAATTTCAAGTAAATCGGAACAAAACTAACGGAGATATGGAGTTTTGAAAGATTTGAAGATTTGAAGCTCAAGAAGAACAGTTGCTTCGTACGCTCAAATTTAATTACAGTTTTCGATAGATTTTGCTCCGTTTTCGGTTGGTCTTCGCTGTGATTTTGCATTGAATAATGCATTCAATAATGCCAGTTACGACCTGGCATCGGTGATTCTGTGTAAGTATAAAAAATTACATCTGCTTATTGATGTTTAATTTTTTTTATTTTTTCATGTTTAAAACTTTAAACCCGTTTTTCTCGAAACCACGTTTTCAAAGCTGGTGACGGTGTAACTCAAAATCTACTGCATGGATTCTCTTGAAATTTGGGATACTATTTCTATACATAATTCATGAGGTAACCTGACCGAGTTTTTTCAAATACTATTATTGTTAACAAAAAAAAAAATTGCTAAAAAAAGGGGGAGCCAGGTTACCTCGAGAAACATCTCACCTAACTAACGCACTTTGATTTTTTGATGTTAGATGATCCAGTGGTCAGTTCGAACCGTTAGATGCTGCCATCTTGAGCAGTGGTTATGTATAGTCTAGTATTTATATATACTATATATCTATAGTGTATGTATAAGAAAAAGTAGCCAATCAGCAAGAACGACACTAGATTGCTACACTGTCTCTGGAACCTATGTAAGCCTAAGCCTCGGCGTTCAATATTCGAACTAGAACTGAGTGCTCCTCATGGTCTTCTATTGTCAAAATTCATGACTCTATTATAAAGAGTTCCTTATTGTATGCGGCTCACATTATCGGATCATAGTATTTAGATGTCTTCGGAAAAGCACAAGTCCGTTTTTTCAAAAATTTTCTGCGCGTACCCAGAAATACGCCTGACTTCGTCGTCAGATTGGAACTAGGTCTACCCTTTGTGCCATACCAAATATTAAAAATGGCGCTGAATTGGGCGGCACAGATATTCGATATGGAAGACTCGAGCTATCCTAAACTTTGTATGCTAAAACTAGCCGAAACCGAAAATAGCAAAAATTGTAAATAAAACTGGCTAGGTCAACTTATAAGTTGTTTGGAGGGACCGGAAATAAGTCACAATCACATGGATCTCAATCGTCTCAATCTTATAACACAAATCGATACTATAGCTGATAGATTCCGTGATTTTTTCCATTTGTGGGATCTTTTAGGATTAGAAAATAGTAACTTTAGTTATATATACAGTAAAATTGTACACAATGATGCGCTACCCCAGCAATATCTGCGATTCAAAGCTCCTTTCCTTTTTAAGCGCATTTTCACTCAAATAGAAATTTCCTCCAGGTTCGTCATTAAGTTGACCTCTAAAGCTGGAACAAATGTAATCGATTCACAACAGATTTGGCAGTTATGTAATCTAAGAGAAAATGAAGATCTTTCGCACGATATACAACTTTATAAATACATGTTTAAGAATCAGAGCATTCTCTCTATTCGAATAGTACACTGCCCAAACTTGACCAATATGACCTAAGAAACTATTGTACATACGATATTATAACTTTTCTTTCATTTTCATATTTATCTTAATTTCATCGATTTTTGTAATAATGGCCTTTCCTTGTCGCATAATCTTGTGTTCATAGAAACGATAAATATACATACATACATACATACATACATACATACATACATACATACAACAGTGACGTAAACTTATCCCATCCTCAGGCTTTAAGACAAATATTGTCTTACAGATAATATATCACGAAAAAAATTTTTCTTTTAAAAAGTGAACAAATTGTAATGGAATCTTGAACAAGTACTAAAAAATTTTGATTCTTGAATGACTTGTAACAAAATATTTGCAATTTTTCAAAGCTAAATGCAAAGAAGTCTTGTAATTCTCGATAGCAGTGTGGAAAAAGGTTTTGAACTTAGAATGAAAAACTTAATTTATAAACTAAACCCAGTTATTAAATCTTTCTTTATTCAATTTTTTTCTAATTTAAGGAAAATTATGAAGTAAGAAAAACCTAGGCAAAATGAATGAAATGTTTCTTTCTTCATTTATGACTAAAATATTTTTATGTGTATTGCGGAAAAATGAAAGTGACTACTCGTTTATAAAATTAATAGTTTCATTCAGAATATATGATTTCCAATTCTTCCAAATCCAAAAATATAATGAAAATTTGAAGATTCATGTGACTTTTTTCAATTTTTGAATTTTGTCCGTAATTCGATTTCTTGTACATGGAAAATCCTTTAGCAAATAGCATAACAAATTCCGTGAAGATTTCCTGAAACCGGCAATGCCAGTTTGTGAATATTGCATTGAATGGCTAGTACTATGTTCGTTTAGCCAGAAAAATGTCCGATTATCACGAAATATTGCACGGTAAGGTTCAGGACATTTTGGAAGATTTATGCAACTTAATTCGGTGCGCAATTTTCTATGGCACCTACGACTGCGCAGTAGTTTTTGTGTCCCTCCTGGAATACGGCCGCACATACGCACGTACCATGATTCTTTTAATTTGAAAAGTCTGCTATTATATTTTTTGTTCAGAATTAATATCTTTTTGTTGAAAATTGTACTATTTGGTTGAAAAATTAATTAATTCATGGAAAATTCAACTATTTCTTAGCAGGTTTTCTTTTCTGGTCAAAAATTCTACTTTTTTATTCAATATTCATCCTTTTGAATAGAAAATTAGACCATCTGGATTAAAAAAATATCTCTTGGTTGAAAATTCATCTTTATGGTTGAATGTTAATTCCTTCTATTCAGAAAGTCCACTATTATATTTCATGTATGATCTATTTTGGTTAAAATTTCTATTATTTTCTAAAAAATTACATTATTTTGTCTTCTTTAGCTTGATAATTCAACTATTTTTTTAATTTTAATATTTTTCGTTGGAAAATGCTATCATTTGGTTGAAGACTTATCTTCGCGGGTTTGAAATCCATTCGCATATTTTGTTGCAAATACATCTTTTCTGTCGATAAACAGTGTTTTCCACTTGAAAGATCAACAGTTTGGTTTTAATCGCAGTTGCTTGGTTGGAAATTAATTATTTTGATATAAAATTAATCTTTCTTGGTTAGGAATAGATTATTTTCTTTGAAAATTTATCATTTTGGCTTTGAAAGTCAAATTTTCTCTAAAAAATTCGACTTTTTGCCTGGAAAAATGAAATCCTTGGTTGAAAATTCGTCTTTTTTGGTTGACAATTCCACTATTTTATTTAGAATTATTACGGAGGTAATGCCGAGGAGGAAAATTGGGAGGAGGAGAGCCAAGACAAAGGTAGAAATGATATACTTCGAAGTTAAGAGATAAATGTAAGATTTATTTCCACTTACAGTCGTTGTAACTGTCCGTCAGTTCGTGGCGAGAACTGTCGGGCGGTGGAAAGGACGTGTAGTCCTTCGGAATTTGATGATCCTGGTGGTAGACATTAATCGGCGGCTGGATCTTCAGGACCTTGAAAGTCTTAGAGACGTTGACTGGACCACTGGGATGTTTATTCGAAGTTAAGTAGTAACATGGTGCATCTAATTTCAATCTTTCTTTAATTTAATGTTAAGAGACTGCAGTAGCTTTGTATGTTGCGCTCGTCTTTTGTCCCGTAGGTTTTTCCAAATATTATTCATTTCCGCCTTTTCTTCGTTTGTCTGCCCATAGTGGACTTTCAAGCTTATCCTAATTTGTTTAGTTAATCGTTTCGTTAGTGGTTTTCTTACCGTTTCTCCAGTTTCGACTTGTTTTGTTTCCCTGTATCCTTCCTGATAGTTTTCGAAGATGGGGCAGCATATATTCATGTGTTTTCGTTCATATTCCGCTTTTTGTAGATTAATTGAGTTCCAGGTTATTGGTCTCCTTATTTCCCCTTCTTTTTTCTCGTTAGGTTATGATGGTTTTATTTGTAGTTGCTCTTTTCAAAACATCTCACGTATGTGGCGCTGCGGATGATGGGTGATGCAGTTTCCTGGGATTCCTGCCTTTTTACTTTTAACCATTGGATAGCTGTACATCTTGCAAAGTTGTCCAGGATTGTAGGATTGTTCATTTGGTTCTTGCACATTCTGCACACTCCAATGTAGTCCATTATTCTGAAATTGAACATTTGTACTGGCTTTTTGTTATTAATATCCAGTAAGTCATATTATTTAGGGTCGGGTAGGTCAGTTTAGGAGTTATGAGTTAGTTTGTATTCTTAGTGCTACTGATCCTTTACCATGTTTGCCCTTGCTTAAGTCTAAATGCTCTCACCCAATTCCTAGTATTTCGAATGCCTATTTCTCATTATCAATATTTGCGTTCTCCAATTTAAGAACGCTTATATTCCATTCGCCTATATTCTTGCGTTAAAGATTTTTTAATTCTTAAATCGTTGGGGAAATTTTCTTTCTAATAATAAAAGGACCTTCGTACTTATCGCAAAGCTTACCTGATTTTTTATTGGCCTCATTTGATAGTTTCATTACTACTTTCACCTATATTTTATACTCTATTGGTCTTATCCTGAGATTATGATTACTCACCTGTCTGTTATTTGCCTGAATTAGATTTTTTGGACTTCCTCTTTTATGATTTGTAGTTTTCTTAATCTATCTATCCATTTATCTACATTTTGAAATTCTATATGTGTCTTAATGACCTGTTTCATAGTATTATTTTATCGTTCTGCTGGCTTTGCTTGTGGGCAATATTAGGGTGTTTTCGTATGTCTGATAGCGAATTTTTTGGTTCAATCTCTTGAATCTTTTTTGACAAATTCCGCACCATTGTAGGAGTGGAGAATCTCTATTGTGATCCCGTTAGCTTTTCTCATCGGAATGATCTCTACTGATTTTGTGAAAATATCTACAGAAACTAATAAATATTTGGGTTTTCTCTTCTTTTAAATCATTTTTTTTATGAGGGCTGATGGAAAACGTTCAAGAACGCACCGTGAAGGGTCCGCACTTCTCGGTAGTGTGGGGATCTTAATTGTATCACTACAATGACCCTGACATATATAATATTCAATTATACCTTGGGTATTTTCCCTAAATTTCCCAAAATCAAATCAAAATCAACTTTGTCATTATAACAATGTCACCAAGGGAACCATTAAAAACCACCACCCTTTATCCTTGGAATGATTCCCCCCGGAACTGCTTTCGCATTACTTCAGGCGGTGCAGTTTTCTTACCTGTAGAGGCTTTCTGATGGTCTCCTTCTTTGTCAGCTGCTTCTCCCAACCAAGATGTACGCATCGTCCTCAGTAGAGCGGTGGTACCGTTCGTCGGGCTCGTCGGCCTTCGACATCTTAGTTGGGTGTAGTTTGGTTGGCCTGACTTGCTACTCTGCCTGCTAGGGGTTCTGCTGGTTGCCTTCTTCTGGTGATATACAGCTTCACTGTTCCAAGCAAGATGAACGCATCGTCCTCAGTAGCACAACAATGTCGCACAACGGGCTCGTCAATTTTCGATCATCCTGTATCTGGGCATGGTTTTTTTCAGCTGTGTGTTTACGGGCTGCAGTTATTAGTTTGCAGTTTCTTTGGCATCACGTCCATGAGAGCATCTGATGTAAAATCTCCAACCTCACTTTGCAGCCTTTGTCTCTCCTCTACCCACCTGTCGCACTCGAAGAAAGTGTGGAATGCGTCGTCGCGGTCAATTCTACAGTAAACGCAGTCTGGCTTTTCACTTTCCCTATTTTATGTAGAAAGGATCGGAACAGCCCGTGTTTAAATAATTAATGGACCCATGCTATCTGCAGCAATCATGTTCCATGGCTCTTCAACGATTCTTTTTCCCATTAGCCCTATTTTCGGTTGGTTACTCGGTTTACTTCTTCGACAAACTTTGAATTTTTTTACGTATTTGATTATCTCAGAATACATTCCTGGTCAGAAGAAGTACTCTTAAATTCGCGCGCGCTTTTTTTTTTGGAACCTAAATGTCCTGCTTGTATGTCATCGTGATTTTTTTCAAAATCTTCATTCGTAATTTTCTGGGTACGACGAATTTCCATGTGTTAGAGTCTCGTAAAAGAGTAGATTTTAGTGGATCAGTTCTGTGAAAATAGAGTTGCGAAGCTCTGATTCGCCATTCTTCGTGTTCTTCCGGTTTGTTTGTAACTTATCTGATTTCAATAGAGTACCAGTCTCTGTTTTATCCTCTGCGCCCGCTTTCGGTTTATTGATACTATAAGCTAATACATACGCGATTACTTTGCTTGATTCTCCTGATCTCGAAACAGCATTGGGGACGAAATTTGAGCTTCCGTTTCGATATATGACTTCGTAGTCAGATTCAAGTAGTTCTAATACCCCCCTATCTAATCAACCAGTGGGATTTTGAGGTTATGGTGCCACATTAACGCCAATTCGTCCGCGGTTGCTTTAAAACTATAACCTTCTAGCTATGGCCTAAATTTTCGTATGGCCCAGATTACCGCTAAGCATTCTTTTTCTGATGCTGAGTACCGAGATTCTGCGCTGTTTAAGCTTCTATACGCGTAAGATATCACGTAATTCATGCCGCTAAATGTTTGTGTAAGTAGGGCTCCTAATCCTGTATTGCTCGCATCTGTTTCAAGTTGAAAAGGTTGCGTGAAATCTGGACACGTTGATATGGCTCCTGACGTTGAAAGATTTTCAATTTTCTGGAAAGCCTTATCTTGTTTTAATCCCCAATTCCATATTTTATTTATTTTCAATAACCTATTCATTGTTTCTATGATTTCAGCAAAGTGTGGGACGAATTTTCTGTACCAACTTGGCATCCCCATTATGCGCTGTAATTATTTAATATTTTCAGGTTCAGGGAATTCTAGGATTGGTTGGATTTTTTATCGTCTATTTGGAGTCATTTGTCGTTAACTTTAAAACCTAAGTATTGGATTTGCAAGCAGCTGAACTCGCGCTTGTTCAGGCTGATCGTCAAATTCGCATCATTTATTTTATCTAATACAATATTCAAGCATTTTAAATGGTCGTCAAAATTCTGAGTTACAAATACTATGTCGTCCAAATAACAAAAAACGTTTGGCTCTGAGTCTGGAGTTTTAATTTTATCCATAAGTCTCTGGAAAGTAGCTGGAGCATTGGTTAAACCAAATGTCATCCTTTTAGACTGGCACTTGCCCTTTCCAGCGACTGTGAATGCTGTGATTGGTTTCGGAATTTTCTTCTAGTGGTATTTGTAAATAAGCTGACATTAAATAAATTTTAGAAATTAATTTTGCTGATCTTAAAGTGTGCAATATTTCTGTCATGAGTGGGATTGGGTAGAGGTCCTTTTTTGTAATATATCAACCTTACTAAAGTCTAAACAAAATCTATAGTCTTCTCCTGGGTTTTCGTCCATTTTTTCATTTTTTCATCAGTCTACTGATTTTTATCATCCCTTTCCGATATCTCATTTACTTTCTGAGGTTTCTTTCCAATTTCATTTTGATCAGCAGCTTTTTTATTTT
Source organism: Andricus quercusramuli (assembly GCA_932178445.1). Classification (NCBI taxonomy): domain Eukaryota; kingdom Metazoa; phylum Arthropoda; class Insecta; order Hymenoptera; family Cynipidae; genus Andricus; species Andricus quercusramuli. The sequence continues at coordinate 137,546 of CAKNXH010000196.1, forward strand.
TCCGAAGGTTGCTGCCACTATCCTTATACTTTTCCTCGTATTTTTTATTGTAAAATAACTTTTCCGAATTATTTTTCTGATTATTTCTTCTAATTTTAGGTTTTTCTAACGTAACTCAGTCTTGTGTGCTTGAGTCTTCTCTAGTGTCCTGGATGGGGATGCTCTCTAGTGGTTGGAATTTGTTGCTCGTGAGAATGCTTATTAAGCTTGGGATATCCTTCGTAGGTTTTCTTGTAGGGATTTGAACATTTTGTGTTTTTTGGGGATTGGATAGGATTGATATGTACTAGGGGGATTTTGCTATCATTTGACTTTCAGTTGATTTCGTTTAATTTTCTAGTACTCTTGAGGTTAATACTACGTCCAAATTTTGGTTTCCTATCTGAATTCTTATTTTCTTCTTTTTCAAATAATGATTTGTTCCTGAAATTTTAATTTTTCCCCTTAGTTTCTTTCACTTTAGTGTCAGGTTTAATTTCTTTTTTGTCTTCCGTTATTGGGAGGGGTAATAAAATTGGGAATGCTTGCATAGGACAGCAGGTGGGGGGGGGGACTCTTGGGTAGCCACGAAGTTTCTGAATCATACCTTAGGGTCATCCGTAGTACTTTTAGCATGTCTGTACCTAGGATGCCTAGATTTTAATTTTGAGACTAGCCTGAACATTAGGTGTTTCGCCTTTTTCTCGATTATATTTGGAATGACTACTTGTCCAATTTTGTCGACTGCCATTAATTTTCGCGAAACAGGTTTAAGAATTGAGTGTTTGGAATTCTGGATTTTCTCCAGTAATTGCTTTCCCACAGAAGAGTGTCTGGCACCTTTATCTACTGAAATTCGGAACAAACTATTTTCAAATTTTGTCATCAGGTGAAAACATGTCTCCATTATTTCATCTTTATCCGAATTAAGAAATTCTGGCGTTTCGGTATTAGGTTATACTATTTTTGGTCCTAATACAGTTATTCGTATTTTATTTGTATTTTCGTTCGCGATTTTTTTAGATTCCTTTTCCCAGTCTAAGTGAACGTGCGATCTGTTTCTCTGAAACTCATAATATTCAAAGTCGGTATTAGCCGTCGATTAGCCGTCTTAGTCTAATAAAGAAATTCCCACAATTCTAACAATAATTTTCGTCTTTCCAATTTTGTCAACATATTTTTTAGAAGTCATAAAAGTTTTTCAAATTTCAAATTCGCCTATAGTAGATACTGTAAAAATTTTCCATGTAAAAATCCGAATTCCCTAAATCGCGAAAGATATACAAATTGTGACATCAGCTTCCGCGAATTTATTAAGTAAATCTCTTCCGTTGAAACAGATTTATGAAACGCAATATTTCAGAAAGACAAGCTTATATGACACAAACAACGCATATGACGACTATAGTATATATAAACTGTGATGATGCACCGGAATATTCATTAGTTAACCTCTTGATCAATTTTTTTATCAATGAATTAAACAATTTTTCTTCTATTTGTAAACAATGAAGATATTTTATACTTTGCTCTTATTCTTGGAATTCATCCTCAATTTCATTGGTGAATATATTAATATAATTTATCTATAAAAGCACATTCTTAATCTTTACGCAGGTGAAAATTAGCGCTAAATCAATAAAAGATTGGTGCGAATAAAGACGATACAATATTGATTGATTCAAGAACATTTTTTCTGTGTCAAGAAAATTAACATCGATTTTTAATTGATTAATTTTTTCAATTAAATTATATTACATTTTTCATTTCATTTTCCTTGATCAAGTACACTTTTTTAAGACGTGAGGGATATTTTCACTGAGATTTTAAGTAGTACAAACAGAAATAATGAGTATCAAACGATTACGTCCAACTGTAATTTGTGGTATTTTTTTTCTGTTTTTTTTTTTGTTTTGTTAGATGTTACCTTAACAAACTGGGTAACCGGAGGCCGGAGTATCTAATTACCCTTTTGGTGTTCCTATCACCAGGGAAGAAAATAACTCGTCTTTATATTCGTACCAATATTTTCTTGCATCAGTGCTATTTTTATGTTTCGTCTTGTGCAAATGAGAATTTTTGCGATTCAATCCACATTCTAGCGTACATCTATTAATTCGTTCTAATTGATATCTTAGGTACTATCATTTGTCCATTTCTTCTTCTCCTTACAGAATTAAGTTCGCAGTTCGAATGTTTACCCAATGGCGAGCCTATTCCTGGTATTCCTCGTTCAGAACCATCTCATTCTTCTGAAAGCCCTCATTCTCACTTAAGGTCCAGGTCTCCTTCTGCACCATTACCCGGTAAAATTTATTTAAAAACGTATGAACAATAGAGTGGGAAAATTAAAGAAAGAATGGATATTACTTTATGATGTCAGATTGTATCGAGCTTTGACACACTTTTTGAAGGCCTAAAAAGAAAGAACGAGTTCGCTAACTAACCATTTTTTTTATAGATCCACTTTTGAACATCAAAAGTTCTTTTAACCCAAAAAAATCTACACATTTTATTCAGAGCATTTTTCAATAAGACACATAGTTTTTGTTTTAATCGTGAAAAATGTTATTGGAAACAAACAATCCTATTTTCCAGAAAACCCATATGAGATATGAAAACAAAATTTTATCACGGAAAACTTGACATCTAAAAAGGATCTATTAATTCAGGAATACCTTAGTTTTTCGACTTCTTCGAGACTATTTATTTAGAATTGTACAATAACGTGTCGGAATCGGACTGATTCTCTCGTCAGATTATCTATTAAAAAGTATGAACAATTAGAAACATATTGTGGGAAGCACTGAAACGTGATAATAATAATTAATAGAACTCAAACTGCGTTACCTTTTAAATTTTGCAGTATAGTTTGTGAGCATCTTTATACTTTAATTTTTTAACTCAACTATTACAACTTTTTTAAATTTTAAATAGTTCATCGATTTAGAATATCAACATGTTTCTTTATCGTACACGTCGCTTTTCACTTTCTTCAAGAAACTTGATTCAATACATTTAAATTTACATCCCGAAGTTCTTTTAAAGTTCTCAAAACAAATTGTCACTTTAAAGAAGACCTACACCATTCTTTGTAACCTCTTTCTGATGGATAAACTTTTTTTTGTAATTTAAAGAAAAATGCAAGAATCTCTTGAATTTTGTACCTCGACTTCAACTTGTAGCTTGACCTAGGAAAGTTGTCGAAAAAATGTAAATTTTTTACTATACCGTCTTTGAAGTCCTATCTTAATTAGGATCGAATAAAATTTTGAAAATCTTTACGGGTTCTCAAGATACGACAAAAAATGCCCAAGACGCAAATGTCAAGTTTCAGTCGACGATTACCGCAGCGCAGGTACATACGCTTGGACCTTTTTAATCATATCTCGAGAATGCGTGAAGATGTTTTTGAATTTAATCGGCTTGCATTACAGATAAAACTTCGAAGACTGTGTGGAGAAAATTTTAGATTTTTACTAGAAATTTCCTAGGATATGTCACAAGTTGACTTCTAGGATATCCGATGCAAAATTAATAAGCTTCCCAATGGGTTCTCAGAAACTTTCTCACTTCTTTTTTGAACAAGTAATCACATTTTGAATTCAGCAGTGATTCTTAGTAGTATTTGCACCGAGAGCGAATACAGAAATTGATATGTATTCATTATTGATAATAACCTTTTTATAAAGTAATTATGTCAAATTTGTCACCATTAACTAATATGAGATCGCGAAGGTTGAAACTAAAAGCGAAAAGGGATGCAAATTTAAGACAAAATTTTCTGTAAAGTATCATCATATATAGAGAGATGGTATCTCTAAAAAGCATGCAAAAGCAACATCGCCGCAAGATATTTCAAACAGCGTATTAAATTTATAATATCTTTATTTCATCAGGCACTTGACTTAGTCCGTGGCTGATGATAAAAAAATGGATAAGCCAGAGAAAAAGTTTTTGAAAAATAATAATATCTATAAACTGAAATCATTAACTAAAAATTGAAAAGATTAAAATTTCTTTCTTCTTCTAAAAGCAGTCCCACGATATTTTGACGTTGTACATCATTCGAAAGAACGATTCTGCAAAAGAGATCGCTGTCATCGGAATTTTCAACAACATTGAAGTTATGTGATAACATTTTTTGTCGCTTCTAAAAGTTCGCGTGGCTACAACATTCAGGTACCCAGGCAGACAGACAGACATAAATGCATACATTCATACATACATTCATGCATGCAAACACACACACACAAACACACTTATATGTATAGGCAGAAAGTCACCGACAAAATTTTATGATTTTCGGACTCTGTGAGTGCCGAAACATAAAGATCTGTTAAAAATTAGAGATCGAAAATGTGGACGATTAGATTAATTACTCTTATAAATAAGAATGTTAAAATTGAAATTGCGCACACCTGCATTGAGAATTATAAATGTGTTGTGATTATAATAATGGAATAGTGACGATAGGTGTCAATTGTTTTTGGTGTTTTTATAACAATTGTGTAATTTTTTTATTGCAGAATTAGGTTCACAGTATGAATCTTCACCTAATGAAAATTCTATCATTTCTGCTGGACCTTCTTATAGTGGACCTTCTCATCAAGAAACTCTTCACCGCGGACCATCTCATCACGGACCTTCTCATCGCGAACCTTCTCTTGGCATACCTATTGGCGCAACTCTTATTCCCCGCAAGAATACACATCTGCTATACAAAGTTCAACGATATGTTTTTCCTACAATCAAACCACTCACTACGAGAATAGCAGCTCTAACAAGAACTGCACGTGCTCCCTTTGTGTACATGCCGATACGTGAACAAACTGTGCTGTCAAAACCCAACGGTGACGCTATTGCAGTATTCGATGTTACTGGTACTGGCTGTCTTCGTGCAATATATGATACAAGTCATAATCGGATAAAAGTAAACATTGCATCCGGTGAAATTTTGACAATGAACACAACAGAAAAAAAAGAATGTCCAGTAGGCCGCCCAATCACAGCACGGAATTATATTATTATAATACCATCTAAAATTCAACATCCTGCACATCATTAATCCTTTTCTTCAAAAGTCGTCGTCACGAGAACTCGCATACGCGTGAATATGGCTTTTCGTGGCCGCTTTCAGTTTATGAACGGGTATATGCCAGGAATCTTTCACTTTTCAATGAAAGATTAATGATACAATTTTTGGAGGCAAAACATTATAACAAGAGTTTTACTATATTAGCTAAAGGTACTTATTAATGCTATTCTGTAATTGGGCAGACGAAAACTACTATATAAAAATTAATATTAACCCTCATCGTACACATGGTGTTATGCTAACCCCACGACCCTTTTTTAAGTTGTGTTATTCCTTAATGGAGCACAGGAGGGAGGGGATACCTAGGTGGGAAAAATATCTGAGGGCCCCCCTACAATATCCCCAGTCGGTTTCTTTCATTAGCCGTTTTGCCGTCAAGATACAAGTATCGAAAGTTGCGCGTGGGGTGTACGTAACCCCATAGTACGATATGTAGCAAAATCCGACATTGATAAAAATTCATATTGAGCGCGAATCTTCGCTTTTATGTTGCCATTGACAAGGCTGCACGCAGCAACTCGTTAATTTTAAGATACTTTATAATTATATATAATCAAAAGCTATTTCCAATAAATTGGAATGTGTAAAAAAATTTGAGTCATAAATTTTACTTTCAATGTCTCCTTTTCCATATTCGAAGATCAATTTTTTAATTGATATTCATTTTTGTTAGATTATCGATTTTATGTGTAATCTGATCTTTATTCGTCTCCATTTACTAAAAAAATTGATTTAACACCTAATTGTATGTCATTCAATGAAAAAAATAGTACATTTCATCATTTTCAGGAACTTCGGAAATCGTGAAAGTTCAGTTGGTCAAAAAAATATACTTTTTGAAGGGAATCGCAAAAACAGTACTTCAGTAATATTTCCCAACTCTTAGCCTTTCCAGTGATATATAACTTAAGGCAGGGAAATTTTTTTATCATTTTTATATTCGTTTTTGAAAAATACATGTTTTTCAACGGCAAAAATGTAAAAGTGTGTTCAGTATTTGACCAAAAACATATAAAATCCATAAAAATACAGTAATTTCGCATTACTCATCGTTTTCCTGATGAAATTTCCTTTCAATAAAAAAACAAAACAAGTAAATCGACGAATAAGAACAATAGATACATGCAATCAAAGTTGAGTGGGGTGTGCCTAACCCGATGTGTACGCTACGGAAGTTTTTTGAGGATCGTACGATGAGGGTTAATGATTTGAAAATATTTAATAATATGATGGATAACAATCTATCAGCTCTCATTTTTATTTAAAAACATTAAACTGTGGCTGTTTCTTGAACGAATTTTTGTGCATAGACAAGTATGGACTAGTATTATGCGCAATAAAGTGAGCTTTATCACGGTATAAGCTGCATTTTTTGAAATTTTTCTTTTACAAGTAATTTAAGAAAATGTAGAACAGTTCTGGAGGGGCTTTCTAAGGGCATTACTTAAATCCGACTTGGAATTTTTTTGGATCGGTACGGCATTGACCCAATATATATTTTTTCTTGATGTATTTGAAAACGAGTGAGAGAAAGCTTACCAATTAATCAGTGGTTTGCGTGATACTCAGATAGATAAAATTTAAAAAGACAAACACTTGTGCTTTTTCATTCATTTTCTGGAAAGGAGACATCTACGAGCAGCAGACGACAGTATCTGAACGGCGAGAATCGTTTGCAAATTCATTTTTTACGCACAAATCTGACGGAGCAAAAACTAGAGAAAATTGACATGTCCTGTGCGTGTGTGTGAAGACCATGAGACTGTAGTTGCTAACAGTCGACATTCGACAAGCTGTGCAGGCTGTGGCAACAGCGCTGCGAACGACATGCTTACAACGGTAGTGCCGCACTTATAAAAAAAATTTTGAAATCGGATTCAACCAAAATATTATGGTAGGATAGTCGCGGACGTAGAAGTACGGGTGTCTGACCATAATGGCCAGGATCACTGACTCGTCCATGTGGTGTCGCGAGAAATCAGTGGTAACAGCCGCCATAGCTAGACGTAGAAATATGACTGACCACGTCGGGCTAAGACCACTGATTCACCGTGCGGTCAGTGATGTCGTTAGATTATCGTCAGGCTCACTCGTTTGTGTGAACCGACGCGACATTCGAGAACGGGCCTACAGACGAAGCCATCGTTTATTTTTATTTAAATTACAGGGCCTAGATTTAATTATTCCCCTTCTATCCAAATCATAAACAAAAATCTGGAATAGAAAAGAAAAATATGTGGTCAGACGACGCATTACCGAAAGAGATAGTGTCGGCTGGCTACAACTTTAAGCAATTTTTGGTCCTGCCGGGATAATTGAATAATTGAATAATTTTAAATAACCTATATATACTTTGAATTAAACTTGGACAAATTGGACGCTTATTCCTATCACGAATTCGAATTGCACAAAACGAAAATATTCAAGAGAAACCGCTTGCTCCAAACTTTAGCATAGGAACACATTTTCATTATTGAAATTACCCCTTATTTGCGAAACGCATGTGTTCTTCCTGATTTCGCAATAAAAAATTGATTATTAAAATAATGTCTGGAAAAAAAAGTACTTGTGGCTTTTTCTCGAATCGCAAAGCCCTTTCCGTATCTTGGTCCCTTGTATCTTTTGACGTATTTAACTTCCGTTACAAAATTTATGGATCGCAAATTATTTTAACCAAATATCTTAAAGAAATTTCTACTCGCTAAAAATTCGTTATCATTTTTCGGCCCATATAAAACTACTCAAAAACTAAAACTTTGACCTCGATGATAAAGGGTCAAATATCAACCGATTTCAGAGACTTTTTTTGGCTTTGATTTGATTCTCAAAAGGCATCTTATCCGTACAACGGAGGTTCGATTTTCGATAATTTGTGGTTTTTGGCAACGACAACTTTAATTTTAAGATTTTAAGCTAGAGAGAGACCGTGGTTGACAAAGACAGAAAAAAATGCATATCGGATTGGTGAGTCGATGTTTCTAACGAAGAGTACAGCAAGTTCCTATCGACTCGTACATTATGCTTTGTTGTCTTATTCACGCTCGTTAGAACAAAAATGCAGTAGAGCATACCTTGCGTACCTCACTGTAAAACCTATGATTCCATTTTATTTGAGCATCAATTTTTTAGCGTCCTGTTATAATACCAAATCGTCTTTTTTTGAAGCCTTCGTTCGTGCTATTTTACTTTGCTAACTTCAGATTGAAAAGTGGTATGTACTAGCGAACTAAAATAATGCACGGGGCAATTGTTTTAATTTCTTGCAACTTCAAGCTTAAGAGAAACAGAAAACATTTGGAACAGAAAAAATTTGATTCTCACTTCGGTCCTGTTTCGATCCAAAAAAGTTGTACTAAAACGTCGTTTAGTGGCATCAAAATAAAGTGGCATTAGAATAGAGCCACTCGAGACTATATTTTTGGAGGACTGTTTCAGTACCGGAAACTAGCCTCGAAATGATACTTTTTTTTTACAATGCTTCTCCGTCTCAAAATGTGATTTTTCGTTTTTCCATGGAGGTGGGTGGCACGATGGAATGACGACAGGCCGGCGAAAGCCTATTGTATCTTAAGAACACGGAGCGACCCAAGGATCACAGTTTTCTGCATCCATCTCGCAAATGCCTTGGCATATTTTTGGCTCGTGGGTATGACTTTAAGGTAACGAATGAGTGATAGCATTGCACCGCTTAATTTTTCGAATAACACTCATATCTACAAGTTCAGTATCCTCAGGAACGCCAGCACACAATTGCGAATCGCGAAAAAGCAAAATAAAATTTATACATTCATGTGATTCCGAAAGCACTGAACACAAAGACAATTACTATAACCAAATATTTTGGGTACAGTCGTTCCAGTTCCCTTTTGAGGTCTTGATACCTTTCTCCCTGATCCATATCTCCCTCTTCTATATTCTCCTCCTTGCGTCAGATAGCACCCGTAGTTCGTCAACAATATGCTGCTTGATTGTCAAAAGCTTTGAGTTTTTCAGTGTGTGATTGAAGATCTTCAGTTCTTGGGCGAAATTTCAAACCCTTTCCGTGTACTGTTTACTAGATGTTATGTAGTCAATCACACACTGAATACGGGACGCATTCTGTCTTGTCCATTCAATCTTCTTATTCAGTTGATGCAAGCGTCTTTTGATATTTTGATTCATCGTCGTTTTTAGCCTTCGATTTGAATCAGCCAATGCTCTCGCAACACCATAAACTGAACAATTGAAAGTTCAGAGGTCGGACTCCTCAGAGATATCCTCACGAAGGGAGGCTTCCATTTCAGCCAGATCTTGAGACTTAGGCTCTTTGTCCTAAAATCGCTCTCACCTATCAGAAAGTGTCTGCTTTCTGCGGTTGATCCTTATATTGCTTCCTCATCTTCGTCTGCAGCTTGTTCAAGCAGCGGTTGGGGAAGCGCTGCGCGTACATATCCATTTTTCAAGTGGTAGGCACGTTGATTTGGCAAAGACTGATGCGAAACGCGCTGTAGCTCTGGGTGTTTCTGGCAACACAGAGTGTGCATGCGCGTCATAAAGCCTCTGTGAGCAGAAATAATGCTGGCATCGGAGCAGTCTAGAATCGTCCTTGAGTTGATTCCTCCACTCAATGTGGACTTTTTGTCGGTTGGTCGTCGTGTTTCCATCTAAATTATTTTCAGCACCCCAAACTGTGGGATGGTGTTATTATTTCTCCCACGAGCAGGTGGAGAAAGTGTTCGTTCATCCTTGTAGACCCCTGAGTGCAAGGATAAGGCTGCATATTCTGAGAGGTTGCCAGGTATCGCAGGGTCGCCTTTCAAGACACCTCGCCCAGGTGCCATTCAGCTCTTGGCACGGTTGTTACGCCTCCGCTTGGGGTTATTCCTTCGAAAACATCCCTGGACCATTGTCAGCGGCTGCTTATCAATTACTGTAACCATATTCAGGAGAGAGCCTTTGTACAGGGACCCTCTATCCGCAACCCGAGGACGCGTTTGGTCGCTTTGTCATAGGCCCTTCGGTGTGATTCCAGAGGAATCGGAAAAGAAACCGAAGTAGAAGGAAGTAGAGCGACTTTTGCTTAAGTCTCTAACTGGCCAAAAATGTCCGATTGTTAAACACCGATTAGACTACTTCAATCATGGTTTGAGAGATGGTGGAACGCAATATACTGATTGAATAAAGGTAATCAAGGATTAAAATTTAATCACGGTTGGTGGAATTGGCCCCAAGTATAAGTTAAATATAATAATTATTTCGGGCTGAAGTATTGCAAGGAAGTGGCAAGGGGTATATTTTCTGAAAGTTTGAAACTCGTTGCTTGATTACCTCAAAAATAATTGAATATTTAAAAAAGGCGATGTTGGACGTTTTTAAATTTTTTTCTAAGTGAATCGATGAACGAATCTTAACTTAAGACCTGCCGTTTCGTAAATCTTTCTGAAACATACATTTTTAACTACACTGTTTTCTGTCAGGCAAATAGATTCGTGTCAATAAAAAAAAATTCTGTTTTTACTATCTTCAATCATTGTTCACATATAGAGTGGTTCACCCGGCAAGTGTTGGTCACATATATAATTCCTTGTTACATACTAACGCTACTAGAATCCACAGTCAAATTGGATGCATCAATTTTGCCACATTTTTTGCATAGGGAGCCTGGACTAAACTGAAATTAGCACATTATACACGTGAAGCCCTATCTCAGGGTATCGAAAATTCTACACAGTTTACTTTAGCTGCTGAGCTTTCCTCAAAAATTTTTTTTAAACTGATAAAACATGGAAGGATATACCACAAAGGTTCTGCGGTAATTTTAGAATTTTCTGCTATTCAATTTATGAAGGAGAGTTGATCGACGTGAGTTAGAGCGTCTCCAATTGACTTTTGTGTGTTCTTCGTATGTATAGCTGTTTGTATGAATTCACCCTGATAATACATCAATAAACATTTAGTGAGAAAATGGACAGCTTCACATGTGCATGTAATAATTTAATGGAAAAAGCGACAGATTTAGTACCGTTTAGTTCTTCCTGGTATTATAAGTCAAGATAGCTTTAATATAAATAGTTAAGAAAACCATATGAAATACATATTTTTATTTATTTTATAAAACAGTTAAAACAAATAAAAGAAAAAAACATTCGTAGTACTAGTACAACATTTCTTTAATTTTTATAATAATATTCCTGCTAATTAATTACTCATCAAAATCCTATAATGACCATAATGTTTTCAAAACTGTATTATTCTAGTATATCTCAGTTATTAAGTTTGAGTTCTTTAACATTTTGAAATCGCTCAGAAAACCTAACCCTCTAAAACTCAATTCAAACTAACTCAGTTCTAATTTGAAAATAATTTATATGTGAAACGTAGGCAGTACATCAAAATAATTAATTCAATCTATTAATATGCATATCTTTGAGATCGTGGACACAAACTCGTAGATTTTCCACAATATTAAAAACATCCGGGACTATACATACAGGATGAAAAATATTTTTTTGTACTCGCGAAAAAATGATAAAAAAAATAATTACTGAAAAATAATTATATATAATGATTTTTATATAATAATTTGCGTGATGGAATGAAATAGTATATTACTGTACTGTATTTTTTTGGTAGAGACACGCAAAATGTGAAGCGTGTTCTGCTGGTGGGGGCTTGAATGTGAACTCTCTTTTCGAGTCGGCACAACCAAGCGCATTTGATACCTGCTACATAATGCTGGACCTCATAACCTAACACCTCTGTTCTACTACGAGGTCCAATATTTTATATGCGTTCACTTACGCCGTTCAAAAAGAGAGAATTTACGGTAAATCCACAAGCAGTAGAACACGCTCATTTATGCAGCTATCATAAAAAAATTTCGTTAGCTGTTTTCGAAAAATATTGACTGGAATATGGACAAAAGATTGAAGCCTTGAAAACCATAATACATTCACTTTTTAATGTAATTACCAGTTACTTATAACATTTGGATCCGACTTCTGATCGCAAACAATAATCTATTTTAGTCTCAAATGTTGTTCAATTTTAATTAGTTTTTAGTACTGTGGAGGATATTTGATTGCAGGGGGTTTTATCATAAATTTCTCTGGTGTAAGTGGACGACCTACTGGACATTCCAGGATTTCTTGGGAGGTCATTAGTCGAGGCATCTTCATGGATCCTATTTTTACTGCCACCCGTTTCCGGCCTGGATTATATATACCACGAAGAAGACCAATATCCTCCAATATTGCAAAAACTTCAGAATTCAATGTTACCAATACAGTTTGTTCTTGGATTGGTATTTTCACATAGGTAGTACGTCCCGTTTTTGTTAGAAGTGGTCTCCGGGTAGGAAAAATGAATTTCCGCAAATGGAATATCTGTTGCGGATTCAAGAGGGGAATAATAAGTGCTCCAATTGGATACAAAGGTGTGGCAGGAGGAGCAGGTGATCTGCTACGAGAACGTCCGAAAGGAATAGCTCTGCCATTATGTGAACGTTCCAACTTCACACTCAATTCTGTAACAACAAATAAAAATTGATCAATTTCAATACGCGAAATATCTGATTTGTTGCATTCTACTGTTCATGTGCTTCTAAATGAATTTTACCATGTTGTGATGCAGGACGAGAAAACTTGGCTGGAGGAGTCCTGGATCTAGACATAGACCTGAACCAGTCAATAGAATGAGGTCCGTCAGAACGAAGATAAGTTTGGCAACGAGGAGTACCAGAAATAGGCGCACCATTAGGCAAACAGTCGAACTGTGAACTTAAATCTGCAAGAAGAAAGCAAGGATTAATGTTTTTTCATGCTGGTGCAAAAACCTGTTTTTCCATTTCGGAATCAGCTGAGGAAAAAAAAATTGTAGGCTGGCATCCGAAAAATTGGAAAAAAGCTCTGAAATGGGTTAATATTTTCTCCTTGTTTATTGAATTTAAAAATTCAAATTTTTTGCAAATTCATAAAAAAATGTCTATTGGTTTAAAATTTATGAATTTTTTTTCCATGTACAGTTTTAGTTTTTTGTCTTCTTAGGAAAGTGCTGACTGTGTTGAAATTGACATTTCTTCAGCCTGAATCACAGGAAATATTTTTTGTGCTATTAAAAGCAGTCTAAAATCGTGAATTTTACAAGGATATAAATCCCTACAGATACATCGTCTTAAAAAAATGCAACTTAAATTTTGTACATTTTAACTAATCAGCAGATTTTCAAGAAATTCAGAAAGAGGATGGCATTCGAGTAGTAGAATACAAATTTGTGATCGAAATTCAACAATTTAAAAACTAAACTCAAATTTTGAAAATTGTGGAAATTTCAAAACAGCACCCTAATTTTAGAAATTCCATTTAATTGGAAGATTCCCATAATAGTCAGTGAGAGGTGAGTTTTTGAGCAATGAAACGTAGAACTGATTATTATTTTTAATAACGAAAACGAAGTGAAAATAGTTACGTTTTCTAATCACGAAACAAAAATCCATGAAATATAGTTATGATCTGCTATAACAAACCCAAAACGTGGACCAAATATTTTTTAAAGAAAGAGGATTTTTGGCCTAAGGAAATTCCATACGAGTTGAGGGTTACACTATTTCCTGTTTCCTGAACAATACTTCAGAAGAACGTGTCATACTTTCTGATTATTTCCTGAACGTCACGCCGATCTCCTATTAAATCTTAATGATCCAGATATGCCAAACCTATCTCCCTCGAGGAAGTTTGGTTTCGAATGAACGTGCGATACTTCGAGAGCATTGCCCGACCATCCTGTCGACCTTCGGTTATAACCAAATGATCCGGGTGTGTCAAAAACATCTTCCTCGAGAAGTGTTTCAAATAAACATTTTCTACTCCCTGATGATTGTCTGATCGTTTTTTTTCTTGGTTTCAAATTAATATTTGGTACTCCCTGATCATTACTTGATCATCACGTCAACCTTCGGTTAAAACTAAATGATACAGATGGGTTAAAAACATCTTCCTCGAGAAGTATTGTTTTCAAATAAACATTTGCTAATTCCTGATCATTCTGATCGTCACTATTGAAGAATACTGGTCTATTATTGAAGCTTAATGATCCAATTGTATCGAAAGCAAACTTCCTCGACGAAGGCGGGTTTCAAAAGAACATTTCCTACCCCCTGATTATTCCCTGATCGTCACGTCAACCTTCGATTGAAACTGAATGATCCAGTATGTCAAAAACATATTCCTCGAGGAGTGTTGGTTTCAAATGTAACATTCATTATTCCTTCATCATCATCATCTAACTGTCCCATCTAACTGCTTTTAAAACTGTGTGTCCAGATGTGTTAAACCTATCTTCCTCGAGAAAGTTTGGTTTTAAATGAACATCTTCTACTCCCTGATCATTACTTGACTGTTCCGTCGATCTGAAATCAAAATAAAGTAATCCAGCAAACTAATTTTTTGGACCTACTGTTAATTTACGATAATTTTTGATCCTATATTTTAAAAACAAACTAACTTATGAAAACATTTCAAAAGGAAAGTTGAAAAGCACTTGTATTTCGGTAGATAGCTTAGTAAAAATCGCTATAAGCGAAATTTTCTTTCTTTTCCACAGTCAGAAACATACAATACTTCTTTATTTTTATATATTATTTATCAGAGGAACATTTTTATTTACTGTAGAAATATGATAAACCAGGATACTTGTAAGTGTGAATATGACAATTTAATGTGAAATAATAATCAAAACTTTAAGGTCGAGCTGATGAGCGTTGAATCCGATATCGCTTCAAGATATGGAAAATTGTTTTTAAGAGTGGATGTGCAATTTATTAAAAACAGGAAAATTCAACTCAGAACGTTAGCCGCTGAAATTCTCATGAAACGATATACTTCTTATTATCTGCAAGGAATTGTCCGAGATATTTTATAAGAGTACAACATACTTGAAGATGAAATGTTTACGTGTACAAATAACAACCAAGCGAATATGATTAAGATGGCCAACTTATCGCAAGAAGATCAAGAGATGATCTTCGCCGAGGAAGATTTGGACATCAGCGATATGGAAGCAAAGCAAAATGCTGAAGAATAAATTGAAAAGAGTGAGACGAAGAAGATTATTTGATAGAAGAAAATAGTGGAGAGCATCCTAAAGAATGCCTGAAGTAAACCTCTGTGCGATGCGGAGCTCACACTTAGCAACTACCAGTATGGAACGTTCTAAAAAAAGAAAATTATGAAACAAACTCTGATTGAGACGGATTGTATTAATAAAAGACCGGTTTGTTTGCGACAAGCGGAACTGAGAATAAGACTCTGATACACATTTGCGGCATTATTTTTTCCTCAGGAGGCACGAAAAGCAGCGAAAGTTCTTCAAAATGAAATATTTAGAACGTCTCTCAAACGATGCAACATCAGTGAACCAGTATTGGACGTTTCTACACGATGGGGTACAACTGATGACATGCTTAAGTCGCCACATGCTGCAAACCAATGTTGCACGGATTTTATTCCACGTGCAAGGAATATAAAATCCTCGACGCAACTTGGAAGATAATTGAAGGCTGCGCGGCTGCATTGAAGCATATCAAAATCGCTACTGTGCGTCTTCAGGCCAAGCAACTCCATCTAGGAGATTTTAATGGCCTACAGCTTCAAGGCAAACTGAGGATGGGCAAAGTTGACAGTCGCTTTGCTCGAGCTCTGCTTGCTTCTATACAAATCAGGGAAAAGATGCTGTTAGAAAATGATGCGTTGTTAACTTCCACATATTTGGACCCTCGGTACATTTCTTTCATATGTACAAACCAAACTCTGGAAGCTGATGCTGGGGCACGCAATATGTTAATGCAATTATCGCTCCGAATAAGAAAGCGCGATCAAAATGCAGCTCATCACAATGCAGCTAATGAAAACTCGGCCCCTGCGCATGGAACAGAAGGCAAGCAAAGCAGGTAGAGTACCTTATATCTAATTTTAAAAAAAGAGTTAGAGAACCACCACAGGGTCCTACTAAGAGCAACTGCCATCTCAAAAATGTCGATAGCCCCCAGAAGAATCGCGGTAAATCACACCTATGGCCACGTCTCACGACCGTGAGATGGGTGGTCACAGGGCACGACGAAATCACAACGAAAGCCTGGCAAAACCCTCTTGTGTCTTAAGGACACGAAGCGACCCAAAGATGACAGCTTTCTGCATCCATTTCGCAAGTGCCTTCTCATATTTTTGGCACCCGGGTATGGCTTAAAAGTTTCGAACCAGTGATAGTTTCGCAACTCCAACAGAACTGATTACAAGGACAATTACTTCAACCGAATGTTTTGGGTACAGTCCTTGCAGTTCCCTTTTAAGGTATTGGTACCTCTTCTCCTTTTCCTTCTCCTTGCCAGTGATGTTGTTGTCGGACGAAGCCGAGAATTTGATCACGAATATAGTTCGCTTCTCGAAGTCTTGGAGAACAATGTGAGGTCTCGAGTGAGCAACGGATGTCAATGAAGCACTCTTAGGGCCGCATTATGTCTGTAGAGATACGTTGTTCCCGCGTGGGTAGGTGGGACACCCGGACAGTATGTGTTCTAAGTACTCAGCGTGTGCATGACACGCTTTGCACTTATCGCCGGGAACTTCTTGACATAAAATGCTGTCACGGTATACTAAGGTGGAAATGACACCATCCCAGTATGCGAAAATGAAACCCTCTGTACTTGAATTAAGCTCTGATAATCTGAGGAGAGAAAAACTTCGCTCCTTTGACAAAGACTGTTTTTTCTACATTTCATTGAAAGTTTCCGTGCATTTTCTTGTCGAGTAGCTGTCAATGGAATTTTTCAACTTCTGCTTCTTTCACTTTGGCTTTAAAAAGTGAAGAATCTAGATGAAGTAGGGCACTTTCCTCACTCCTGATGTTGAAATTCAAGGCAAGGATCTTGGCCGCCTGCTCCGCGGCTAAATAAAGAAACGCTTCTTTGCCTATGATTTCCTTGGCACTAATGGACTGTATAAGAAAAATAATACAAATGATAAAATAAAAAAAGTTTCAATGAGAGGGAAAAAACCCAACAAGACTGCTGATAACTAATTTAACAAGTATTCCAAGTTTGCTTACACTATGTGCATTATATTTTTAAAGTAACCGTCGCGCGTATTGAAAAATTTTGCTAAGCACTGTCTTAAATGATTGCATCGAAAAAAAAATTTAATGAAATAATCCCAATTATATGTCTTACAAATTATTTTGAAAATCACAAAAAGTTTTAAGTTGTTCTATTTGCTCTAAGCAAAAACGTGATTTTAGACTAAAAAGTCTAGGTTTGAAATTATGTTTTAGAGAATAATCATTAAATAGTAACTTTTCTTCCGAAGGGAAACAACTTCAAGGAATTTTGGATTTGGAATTTTTGAATTTTGGTTTTCAATATCTATTATGTTCAGTTTGGTCTGTAGGTCGACGTGACGATAGAACAATGATCAGGGAGTAGCAAAAGTTAATTCGAAACCAATACACCTCGAGTAAGATGCTTTACGCACACCTGGATCATTAGGTTTTAATTAGAGATAGACCTGACGATCAGACAATGATCAGGGAGTAGCAAGTGTTTATTTCAAATCAGCACACCTCGAGGAAGTTAGGTTTGACACAACTGGATTATTAAGTTTTAATATGAGTTCTACGTGACGATCAGAAAATTATCATGAAGTAGAAAAGGTTCATTTGAAACTTACACTCCTCGAGAATGATGCTTGTGACACACCTAGATGATTCAATTTTAACCCTAGGTTGGCGTGACGATTAGGGAATGATTAGAAAGTCAAGAAACGCTTAAACCATGTCAAAACTTACATGAACAAAAGCGAACCACGGTTCTTTCCTTTTGAGACATACGAACAATATAAAAAGATAAAGTTCATAATGACTTTGTGAGAAACAAATGAAATATCAAATGAAGTTTCGCTTCAAAGGGTACAGTGTTCAAAATTGTGCATGAAAATTGCGTATGAAAAATTTTTCTCCGTGGGTGCCGCGTTTGCGTTGCCACCGCAATTGGACGACCTGGGCGCTCCACGTCTTCAGTGTTTGTTATACCGCGTCTAAAATCTGCATACTATCGGAAAATGGTTGTTTTCAGTAGGCACTTTTCCCGGTAACACTTTTCAATCCATTGCTGAGCTTTAACGGTATTTTTCCATTAAAAAACAGTGATTAACACACGAAACTCGTTTTTATCCATTGTTTAAACAAAAACAAATGTAGCGTCACTCAACCTTCAATATCTCGACATCGGCTGAACCGAATCTCATGAAATTTTTACGCATATTTTTTGAATGTTGGTACTACCAAAAACAAAGCGGTGTGGCATTGGCGGCGACATATCTGTGTCAGTCCCGGGACTTACTGACCCATGTGTAAATAGCGATATCCAACATATTGTCATCGGTTTAAAAATAACAATATTCCGATATTTCAATATTAAAAACACATCAGAATGAAAGAGGAGAAAGATCATTTGTTCAGATATTCACGATACCGATATATAGAGCATGAAGATAAATATCGATATGTCGGTTCAAAAATATCGATATTGTCGATATTTCGACATTGATATTGTATTCTTAGGTCAGGCCACTGCTTGGACTGTTATCGTTATTACAAAATACATCAACGTATCCAATTAAAAAGGTTCCATCGCGGAGAAACCAAATGAAAAAACGCTAAGTCGTAGAGACAAAATGAAAGGTGCTGAAATGAAACGGAAGCGTTAAAAGTTATCCACGCGAGTTAGCACTCATTCATTCTGTCTCAACGAGTTAGTTCTTTTTCAATTGGCCTATCCTAGATGGAACCTTGTCAACAATTAGATGTAAGCTAAAACTATTATCTCATTTTATTCAAAAAGTGAATTCTGATCATATTTCCTCCCGCGATTCTTCAGATAAATGTTCGGATGACAGATAAAAGTTCTAATAAATAAGGAGGTATACTTCCTGTTTCTAATTTCTAATATCTAATAATGTTGTTGAATTAAAGGATACAGTCGGCATCAGCAAGAGAAGAATAATAATACAATCTTATGGATTTTTCTGTTTCCACTCTATACAGTAAATTCGATATTGACATAATAAATTAATTCTCAATTATCAAACTGGTTTCGAATTTAGACGTACCTATTTTGGTTTGAACTTTACACATATTTTCGCAGCTTCTGCATCGTGGATTCTAACGAATGGATTTCGAATTTTTACAAAGTTTCAGATTAATGCAGACACATTTAGGATTTATCTTTTTATGTAAGCACGATTCGGAATAAGATGGACAACCTTTTCAACATTAACTCAAAGTACTTCCTGATTTTGAACTTCGAACAAATTCCGTATCAGTAGCAATTGGAATAGTAGTGAGAATTAAGTCACAGAAAAGTGCATTTGCTAACAAACATAAAATTACCATTGGTTCAAGAAAATGTTGATACCCAAACAATGCACCTGATTGCAGAAAATCAAATTTCTTCATTTCAGTACACTTTCTTGACACAACAAAAATTTTTTTCGATGAACAAAAATTGTACCGTCCATTTTCGTACTAATATTTTATGAATTCAATACCAATTTTTTGTGTGGGAAAGCTAAAAAATATCCTTAAAATTATAGATATATTATGTTATTATATTCACCAATAGAATTAAGGATAACCGACAAGGATACGACCAGAATATAAATTATCCTCATTTTTTCTAATTAGGGAAAAAACTGATTAACGCTTTATTGTGTTTCGTTAGGTATATATACTGCACACGTTATCTCATTTCTTAAAGGCCACAAGCTTCTTCTGGGATATTTGTATTCCATAAATCAGTTTCAAGGAAAGCAATCTAGTCATTGAGTTCTTCAAAACTGAGATCACGAAATACATAATCTTCTATTTTTTAACGAAATCCGGTTCACAGAAAGGAGCGGGGCTTATTGTGTGTCGGATATTGACCAAAAATTGAAACGCAGCAGTTTTTAAATAATAAAAGTACCTAAATTGAGTTTTTAAGAAAAAAAAAAATTACGCGATGATGCTTTGGTAACGGCTTGAAGTAAAACATGAAAACATGAGATGCATTAAAAGTTATTTAGTCTTTCTTCTTTGATTCCAAACGAAAAATTAATATAATATCTACTATAAGGGCCCGTCTGAACGTTCAAAAAACAAATATAAATTCTGCAAAATATGTTAGAAGAATTGGAGATACGGATAATATTCTTTCGCATTTTCGACAAGGACCCTCTTGACATTACTTAGGAAGATATGCTTGATATAATGTATAAATTACTGTTATAAGGTTATTTCGTCAATTTTTTCTCTGACTTAAGATGGTCACATCCCAATATGTCGAATGTGTTATTGTTAGAGTTGCTTCTTTGTAACATACTGATTATTACTATTATGATCATTATTATCTGGAAGATAATATTTGTTTTTAAGCCTAAAGATTGGCTAAGTTTATGATAAATGCGTTACTGTTGCGAAGGCAAGTTTCGAAACTTCAGAAGAGAATTTCGCGAAATGTGCCTAATTATCCAATAAAACAATGCTGTCGTGAAAATTTATTAACTTTAACTTTAAATCCTATTTAATCATAAAATGATCGGCGTATATCAAGGTAGAATAATGTTAAAAGTAAACGTATTTAAAAGAAGTCCTACGTCTTTCTTACATAATTAATGATGTGCACCAAACATATTATTATCATTTTGGTTAAATTTACTAATTTTTTTGAATTGTAATTCGAGTTTCACATTACTTACTATGCAGTATACTACTGTAATATGTAATATAAAAACAATATATATGCTAGATATATATACATTATGAGTTTATTTGAAAAATTTTCCATTTTAGATTAGAAGAGTTGATAGTCTTTCGCTAGCAGAACTGTTCTGTTACTTTTCCTGTATTTTATTACAAAGTCAAAATTAAATTTACCTTTAGCATGTTTTAAACACAGAATCATTTTTTTCGATAACACTGCTTTATACTGCAGTGAGTCAATTTGTCCTAATTACAGAAAGAACCGAAGTTGGATTTTTTCGCATGGAAACCAATATACAAACGCACGTTTCCTCAACTTTAGATGCTTGTTTAAACTCTAATTTTGAACTAAAAGTTCCAGCTAACGCAAAACATGTTTTTAGCTATTACATTGTGAAAAATTGCAAAAAGTTTCGAAGTTTTGCGAAAAGTTTTCTAAAGCTTGCAAACATTTTTTTAAAATAACATTACAAGAAAATCGTTTTGTCAGAATGTAACATGGCATTTATCTGATTTTTTGAGCCCAGGATCTGATTGTCGAAATAATGGGGCTTACGAAACACCACGCACTGCGACGAAACGCACTTTTTTCGTTCAAGAAGTTGCACAAAGTATAATTTTCGTCTGATTTGAAATTTTCATTTTTATTAAATACGTGAAAAATTATATAAAAGAGATCTGAGTTCCAAGATTTTCGCAATGTTGTTTTGTTTGTATATTATAGGTTTACTTATCTATGTTACATACTATGTTACATATCGCCAAAAAAATATTTTATTGATTTAAAGAAGTATTAGTTGAACCCAAATGAAATTGATTAGATTCAAACACATAATTGTTGAATTTAAACCAATTTTATTTAAATCCAACCAATTCCATCTTTGATATAATCCATCAATCTCTAGCTTTTAACTGCTCTTTTTGTTTCCACACTCACAGACTCTAAAATTAATAAAATTTTATCAGCATCTATCTGTCTGTATGTGTGTTTGTCTGTATGTATGTCTGTATGCATGCATTTATGTCTGTATGTCTGTATGGCTGTATGTTTACTTGAATGTTGTCGCCACGATGAATAAGGACAACTAAATGTTTTGAAGAGTTTTAGAAATTTTTTGCGTTTCTTGTAGATAATAAAACACTCACAAATTATCCGTATTGCATTTTCAAATTCTATGAATATTTAAGTAGAGATATATTTTTCACATAGATGAAGAAATGCTAATCTGAATTTTTACTAAGTAGGTATCACATATATTGCGATACTATTCCAATAATGGTATATTACGACCCAAGGCCAGAAACTTGGATTTCCGGGTGTGTGTGATATGAAGGCCGAGGCGAGGCCGAGGCCTCATATCACGCACGCCAAGGGCATCCAATATTTCTAGCCGTGTGTCATATACTATTTTTCTTTACCCCAGCCGAAAGTACGTTTAATAATTAATGTTAATTATTAAAATGCGTAGCGATGCTGCTGCTCTCGGGTAGCTGATCGGACGCATGGGATTCGGTCGTCCGCCCGACTTTTGCAAAGTCGAGGCGGGTATCAAAAAGACATATAAAAAATAATTAAATATATTCATCAAGAAACTTGAGTGCAAAAAGTAATGAAAAGTGTAATAAAGTATGAAATAAATTTATGGTGTTTTTTATCTACTAGTCAAAAATCAATATTTGAATATTGATTTTTAATTTTTAAGTTATGAAAAAAATTCCTCTAGCTCCGCTGGGATCCAAACCCAGTAGAAAAGAAACATTTAACATCAATTTATTTAATACATTTATCTGGTCGACAACCATAACATGAAAAAAATTAGCGATAAAACATAATTTAAAATATACTTAGAAGTGAAAAATTGTTTAAAATTTACACGTACAAGTCAAACTTTATTAATGTAATAATAGTAACATATATCATCACAAAGATTTCCTTCTTTTTCCTTATCCCACGAATTATTTTTTTATCGCATTTACATGAAGTAACGTTGAAGACACAATTGTTGAAAGTAAAATTATCAAATTTTAGTCAATTTTTTTAAATATTGAAATTAAGTTTTCGTGATTTTAATCATCCAAATCTTCATTTTTTTTCCTTTTTTTACAAGCAGGTGGCTGAACAGCTGATTGATTTTTAAATTTTAATTTTATTCATGGTTTATCTAAAAACAACCTCTACAACTAACTCGTTTATTTTAATTTATAACTGGTACAGGTATTTGATTATTATTTGCTGTGAAGAAACCACTTTCCCCGACTCCATCTAAGAAAAAAGTATATTTTTCATAAAAAGTATCATAGAAGCGTATTTTAATCATAAAATAAATATTTTTTTTGTAACGCACGCACGAAATGTTCGCTATTCGAGGCATGTATTGCGTGCGGGAAGTGATCAATTCCAAAGCCGTGGTAAAAAGCAGTTATAAACAAAATATTTCTAGCTGGTACGCTTGCGCAGTTCAACACAGAATACTTTTTCTTGATTTGACGCTTGAGAGACTGATTGTGTGTAGTGAATAGTGATTGGACAAACTCGAAGTGATGAGTTATCATAAATGACTGATAAATTACCATCAATTACCGATAATTTACCGAAAATTTGAAACATTTTTGGATATCTGAAATTTATAAATTTTCCATAGATTTCCGGAAATTTGGGAAATTCTCAAATTTTTTCCTAGAAGCTTTGGCTACCTGGAATTTCCGGTGATTGGCAAATTCTATATTGGAGAAACCGCAAGAGCGGTAAGTCAACGTGTAAAGGAACATGAGAGTAAAGTCAGGCTAAAACATTTCACGCAATCAGCAGTAGCTGAGCATCATATCGAAACAGGACATAGAATTTTATTTAACAAAACAACCGTCATCGCAAAAACGTACAATAAATTTCCAAGAAAACATAGAGAAGCAATCGAAATCTTGAAACACCCTAATAACATCAGTAGGGACAATGGATATAATACCAATCCGATTTGGCTTTCCGTCCTCCCGGGCTTTTTAAAAAAGACTTGATTGGCCAATCAAGTTCAACCAGTCCCCACCATGGGGCGCTCTGGCTAATCACAGGCATCGTAGAGAATACATATATAAGAACAACATAACCTCAAACTTCAGTTTCAGGTCAGCCCTTAAGAAGTGAAATGCAATGTTCACGAAACGTCGACAACATTCATAGTTTCTTACACGATTGAAACCATAAAATCTTTAAATTTCAAAATTTAAATTTATTATGATGAATCATCATGAACGTATTAAATCTATTAGATTCATTATTCTCATTTGTAATGGACATCTGTGCACTAGCCTATGATTTTGAATGAGCATTCGTTATTGCACTTTTTTGAATAACGCGATCATAAATCAGCTATCTGTTATGCATAGAATTCTCTATGTAACCCTGTACTATGATGTGCGAATGCCATCTGCCTAGCTGTTTAATCATTTGGATGTTTGCACCGGAATCAGATGGAAGTGTCGCTAACGTTCTTCTATAGCAGTGACCGGTATATCTTTTTGCATTTGCTAATTTTAGATAGGAAGCAATGTTTTCTGGTACTTCGCCTATTTTATGTCTTCCGACAGGTTGACGAATATATTTACCCTCTTTATACTTGATGAAAAATCTATGGCTAAACGAATCAAGTGGTCTCAAGTAAATATATTTCTTGATTTTGTCATAGAAAAGATTTCCAATAACGAATTGTCCAGTGTAGTAATTTTTGTTACAATTGATTCATACTAAAAATGTGTTGCCTAAATCTTCCACATCTTCAACTTTCATGTTTGTTATTTCATTACAGCGTAGACAACCACAAGTGCCAAATTTAAGAATGACCTTGAACATTAAAAGAAATCCAATTAAACAGAGCATAAGAAGTAAGGTATTAAAAA
The DNA here is from genome assembly GCA_932178445.1 of Andricus quercusramuli. Classification (NCBI taxonomy): domain Eukaryota; kingdom Metazoa; phylum Arthropoda; class Insecta; order Hymenoptera; family Cynipidae; genus Andricus; species Andricus quercusramuli. Next base: position 162,279 of record CAKNXH010000196.1, read on the forward strand.
AATGTATTAAAATAAATATGTAATTCATTATTACCTTCATAGCTAAATATATATTATCTGATGCTTCGTTCATAAATTTCACTATTTGTCCCCATTTTAGAACAAAAGCTTTCTTTGGTTTGTAACCTTCAGAATTTGCTTTTATTATACTTTTTAAGTTAGGAAAATTGCTAACATTGATATTGTCTTTCACATTCAAAGTTTTTCGTAGCAAACTCCAAATGCTCCACAAAGTTGGCGGTTTGAGTTTTGTTTTTAGTGTTTCAAAATAAACAATGAAATTGGTTTCTTCTGAGTTAGATAGTGAAATTTTATTCTCCTCTCGCCACTGTTTGTATGTATTGTAGACTACGAGGTACCGCTCGGAAGACTTCTTTGGTAAAGTTTCATTTTCCATAATATTTTTTGCTTCTTCATCGAAATTTCGGAACACTTCTTCCTCGTCCGCAGAACCTTCAGACAAGGAGTCGACAATTTTGTAGGTTTTTTATCCACAAAAATCGCAATAGCGTCAAATGATTAGTTCAACTAGCAAGATAAATATTTTTCAGAGGCTGAACGTTGCTACGTCAGGTTACTACGTCAGCGAGCCACAAAAATCTCGCAGCCAATCAGCGAGCGCGTTAACTCTAGCAGGCAGCAAAAGCTACTGTTCGCGGACAGAAATTCGACCGGAAAGACATACTTTCGGCTAAGGGACGAATACATTTTTTTCAGCTTTGACCAAAATCCGAAAGTCACAACTTGACGAGCAAAAAAAAAAGTTTCCACAAATATTTTCTCATCTTTTCACACGAGATGGAGCGAATTAAATAAGAAAGGGCTGCTTATAGGTAAAAAAGTTAATCGCCTTTACGATGTTAATATGTACATCTTTTTCCGCCGGGAAAGTCATTAATGCTGCTTTCAAAACCATAGTATACACTGTAAAAAAGTTATGTTGGAACTTTCCATTAAATGTATTGGAAGTTTATGTCCGAGACGTAATATAACGTTCCAATATATAATATTGTAGTTTTCAAATGCTGATATTCTTATATTGTCATACATATATTGGAATATTGCCACATATGTAATGCAATGTTCGGAAGGAAGTTTTGAAAAAAATTACAGGAACGGAGAATCGAACCCTAACCGCCAATCTCTAATTCGAGTGTGTTATCACTAGACCTGCAAGGCACAATAGTTCTCATCTCACTCAAATAAAGAATCACTCATCCGCTGGACGGACTAAAGTGAGTGTAACGTAAAATTCCAATACCGATATTTCAAGTACTTGTATGGTAAACGGCGCATGTTTTTTAAAACGGCAATACAGGTATTGTATTTGTATTTTTGTATTTATTCATGAAAAGTTCCTAGAACGAGATAGCCCTATAAGGGACAGCTGATATATGAATTAAAAAAAAAGACAATTAAAATTGAAATTAAAACTGAAATGTGACAGTAATGGATTTAACGATTGAAATTGAAAATAGGTATTCAACAAGAGTAAAGTCAGTAAACTAAAATACACATAATTAGATGTGGTCTACTGCCAGTAATACTGTAAATGTAAATACGCAAATATACATACTTAGAAGTAAATATATTCATATGCACGCTTATATATATTTTTAAATCAAGGATTCAAGTGTTACCAATGTGTAATTCCGAGAGTAGGATTTGAAGTTTCAAATGAGTAACCAAAAAGTTGGTTTCTAAAGTGATATTATGAAGATGAATCTCTAATTGTTCTAAGTAGTTTGTTATAAAGACGAGCACCACAAATAATGAAAGATCTTTGCATTTTACACATGCGGGGTGACTTAATTTTGAGTACTGTTTTCCTTTCACGGAGTTTGTAATGTGTCGGATGATCTTTTTCAACAAAATAGAAGAGGTTAAGAAGATAGTACGGAGCTTCTTTACTGAATAGGCGATAAAGCAAGTTACCCATAAGAAATGTTCTTCTTTTGGCAACGTTAAGAAATCCTGCTTTCTCTCTATACTGGGTAAGATGTTCACTTTTTAGCACATTATGGTTGAATCGAATGCAAGCATTAAGCGTACATTCAAGCTTGACATTCAGTTTATTAGTAATATCGTCATATACAACACAGCCGATGGATGAGACGCCCATCGATCAAGAGCGGAGGTAACGTTGGAATTGTTGCAAGTGGAGGAGAGAAAGAAGGTCCTATGATTATAGCCTTAGTTTTATCAGGGTTAAGAGTGAGATCATTTGTCAGGGACCACTGCACCACCAAATCAACATCCTCCTGTACCTTTTCAAGCAAGTTCTTGAGCGTGGTAATAGGCCCGGAGAGGTATGGCTTGAACTCGTCAGCATATTTGTGATAGTTACAGTGTCGAAGTTCACTACCAAGTTCAGATGTATAAATATTCATTAGAGTGGGTGTAAGCGTGCAACTTTGAGGTACACCACTCTTAACCTCGCCAAAATCAAAACGCTCGCCATTGCTGATTTGTACTCTTTGAGAACGAGACCTGAAATAAGAATCAAACCACTTAACAGCCATATTTGAGAGGTAGAGTGATTTGAGCCTACCTGAGTAAAAATAATTCAGCTTGGCTTAGTCTTCATCCAAGACATAGCCAAGCAGCAGTTCACTAGATACTTGTATAAAATCGCAGTTTCAATCTTTTTACGGAAAATTGTATATGCCTGTAGTTCTTGAGACCGACAGGTTCCAAATTTTTGATTTAAAAATCAGTTTTTATAAAATTACAAGTCTCATCGGTTGTAAAATTTGTATCTTTAGCGGATGTCAACTGTTTCCTCCCAGCGTAGCTACCTAATTCCTGGAAATGGTAGGCCCTGACGGTGGGGTCCATAGTTTGTAGAGGTCGGAGTATAATGGGCAATAAATTTCACAAATGAGAATTTTCGTAATTTTGAGCCTGGTAAATATTAAATCCATAAATTGGTAATATAATTTTCTTCAGAAAAAATTCTGTTTATTTCTCAAGACTTAAACTTCTCGTCTCAAGCCAAGTCCACCTCGACTTGTCTTCGATACCCGTCGTATACCTTAGTCATTAACTCAAGACTTACATCTTGGACACCCAAGTCTCGCCCCTGGCCACCTGTGAGACATAGCTGTCTTGGAGAAGAACTCAACACGAGCCAAGACGAACTGTGTCAAACGCCTTAGAAAAGTCTAATAGGACAACAAACGTTATTTCCCTTATATCAGTTGCCAGTTTCAGGACAAAAGTTACTTTCAGTGTAGCTGTAAGTGTACTATGCCTGGCACGAAACCCAGATTGCATTCGGTCCATTAAATTATTAGTTTCAATATGTACAATAAGTTGCTAATGAACAATGCGTTCGAAAGGTTTGGACAATGCACAGATCATGGATATCGGGCGAAAATCTTTGGAGAGGTAGGGTTAAAAATTTTAGGAACAGGGCGAATAATTGCCTCTTTCCAGGTATCAGGAAATATTGCCACCTGTAGAGATGCATTACATAGATATTCAAAAGAATTGAACAAATGATTATCTGAGTATTGTCAAAAGTAGAGGGAACTGCAGGAGGGTAAGGTGTGCTAATCACAAGATGTGTGGATTTTGTAGTAAAAGCTGTCAAAAGGTCTGCAGGGGAGAAATGGTTATTAGGAGCCAAATGTCTTGGAGGAATAAGTTCAAGTCGTCTTAAAAGAAACCAGATTGTCTCATTTTTATTCCTCTATTTTGATTTAAGTCATTCCAATATCGTATTTGCAATTAGACATTACGCTTATATTATACAAGTATTGTAGAATCCGAAACATTTTAAACAGTGTGTCATTAAAGTTTATCAATTATAATAAAAGATTGTAATAACGTTACAAATACTTCACTATTTTTTTCTTTTTTTTTTATACCATTAAGCCGTTTCCTTTTCGGCGAGCCTCTAGGGGTAGGCGCGACACTACCCGCTTCGGGTAGTGTTTCTAGGTGGAGAGTTTCTTGTATTAAATAACTACAAGTGTGGGCTCACCACACCCACGACCGCCAACAGCAACGCAGTAGTATTATTCTCGAACGGTCACCCATCCAAGTACTAACCGCGCCCAACACTGCTTAACTTCAGTGATCTAACGGGAACTGGTGTTTCCAGCGTGGTATGGCCGTTGCCCTATTATTATACTATTGGTATAATTAAATTATTGTTTTAATTTCTTTTCATTATTATATAGATTTATCCATAAAAAACTTTTTTTTACCATTTTCGAAATTAGTACTACCCCCCCCCCCCTTCCAATTATTCTGCATTAATTACTTAATGCACAGTTGAATTTGGTAACCTAATTTTCTATATTTGACGGAATATTAAACATGATTCAATCTTCTACATTGTTGCTAGAGATTTAAAGTTAGGAGATTTGATAAGAGATTTGAGAACATTGTATAATTTCGTTTTATTACATTTTATGAGCATTTTTTCACGTTTAACTTGTCAACAAATTTAGAATAATGCATGAACAAATCTACAGATTATCACAGTAAATAGCACCATATACTAAAATATCTCGTACAGGAAATTATGTACGCCAGTGCAGAATTTTCTCTTTAAAATAAACTCTAGAATCATACAAAGTATTATATAATTCAAAATATGTACTAGTAGTAAGTAACTGAATTGTATTTAATAAGACACAGTTGAAAATATTTGTAAAAATTACGTCACGCAGGCAGATTGCAGATAAGGGGAGGGGGCGGATGTCCTAGCTATTTCCTTACGACTTGTTACCTGGGGGAAGGGAGGTGTAAAAAATCCACAAAAATATGTCACGTAATTTATAGTTGGCCTCTTATATCCGTTTCTAGAATTTCCTAAAGCGTGGAAATTTCAAATGAGAATCCTGTACATTTTGGGTGTAGTAGCATTCATTGGTGTTATTATATGCTTATCTAGCTTTGAAATTCAAACCCTAATCTGCGTTTATAAACACACCGGGCCCGCATCCACGTGTAGACTGTGATGAATCGCCGCTCCTTCTGCTCACGTCTGTTCTAGATTTAAAAAATTCATATATTTAAACAATAAACAAAAAATGGAAGAAACTTGAAGATCTTTTAACATCCTCTAGATATTTCCATGTGTTCAAATGGTCCTCAGGACGTCCTCAAGATTTCTGCTAGAAGATGTCTATAGGAGAACTTTGGGAGTTTTGTGCCCACTGGGATGTTCCGTTAAAACAATTTGATATCCGGGAGCACTATTGAAAATTGATTTGTGACTTTTTTTCTTGAACTGGGAAATTTCTTCATATGTCCAGAAATCATGACCAGAAGGGGAGCTCACAAATAATAATTCTACAACCAGCAGCGAGAGGCAGCACGGGAGCGACCGCAGGGCCAGACGCAATCAACGCTGCAAAACCACGTTACTAGGCAACCATGCGGCGGCAAGGATCCGAGGCGGCCATACGGTGGTGACTTTGCAAGGCGACCATACGTTGTCAGGGATGAGCAGGCGGCCGCGTTATACTAGCCGCGTTCGAACGACTAGGTCAGAGGCTACGGTCGAGCAGCCAATAGGAGGCCAACAGCCAGCGGGTCACAGCAATCCACAGTCGTTATCAATTTACAGACTACAACAGTCCAGCGGTCCTGGCGGCAAAATACGAGCGCGCAGTGTCCACCTTGGACGAGGATCTGGCTCCCCCGTCCCCAAAAAAATTCCCTTATTCTGGAGTACGCCTACAAGGGGAATGAAACATCTCCCAAAAATTGTAGTTCTGTAGCCGCCATAACCCCGCCTTCAGCTGATAGCGATACTCCACATAACACATCTGAGTTGGATAAGGACGAACCGTTGAACAAGTTCAGGTCTGCGGCATGATGCCAAAGGTCCTCGGTAGCGGTAGGTCTCGGAAAACACTTCGAAAGGAAATTCGGCACCCTCGATGAAAACAGATGCAGGGTCATCGACCTATGGCAAACAAGGGGATGATTCCGAAGTAGAGTGTTGGAATTTCCGACAGAAAGGTCGACTCCAGATCGGGTGTACGAAAAGCAGAAGGTGCAATTATCGTCGTCGGTGCGGCAAGGAGGAAGTGACCACGAAATAGTGCGAACTTTCCAGGAAATGTCCGGGAAACAGAAAAAGGGGAGAGGCGTAAGGGTAAGCCCTTTTCCCTCCAGTGCCAGATTCAGCCCAGAGGACGACAGGCACACACCGGAACAGGACAGGCTTGAGCCGACAGAACCAGCAGTAGAGAGGATTGGTCAAGGAGGCGAACCCGGCTCCCATGGATTGTCCTTCGACTTCAGCAATCCAGATCCCAGTTACGCGCACGGTATAAGTCGAAGATACTATCATTCTTAACACAAGTACAAGGGTTAAAAGAAGACAGAACCTCTGGCAAGAAAATCAGGTAATACTGGCCCTTTTGAAATCGAACGAGTCATCTCTGTGCCGCCAGAGGAAGGCTCATCGTTGCCACTGCGATTAAAAGTAAATCAGCCCCCAAAGAAGGATAAAGGGCTCACTATGCCAGTCCTCACTGCCCAAATTGGTAATACCCCTAAGGTCCTCGCTTTCATTGATCGCGAGGCATCCCGAGCAGTAATGATAGATATTGGCTTGGTTATAACAGAACGGTACAAGGAAATATTGCACACGACACCGAACCAAGCGGTTATGACTGCTGGCGGTACCGTCAGTCTAGTCCATGCCACTTGTTACCTCCCTATTGAAATTGATCGTGTTTCGCGAGTGATGAAGATCCATAGTGTCCTGAGCATGGGATAACAGTTATTCTTGAGTACACGATGGCAGAAAACGAGCCTGATATATGGCGGGCTATATGGAAGAAGTCCACCATTATACTAAGAAAGGCATCGAACTGTGTGATTGACTACATAACATCTGGTAGACCGTTCACGGAAAGGGTTCGAAAGTTCGCCCAAGAACTATGGATCTTGGATCACACACTAAACAAGTCACAGCTGCTGATAATCGAGCAGCCTATTGTTGACAAATAAGGCTGTTATCCGACCCAAGGAGGAGAATACAAAAGCAGGAGAGCTGGATCAGGGAGAATATACATTTTCTCGCTGACCCATCGCGCCTCTTCAGCGATCTCCCTGTTTCTGTAAAAAATCCACCAAAGCCCAAGGAGGTAGAGACTTTTTGGAGAGAGGTGTACAAGATCTCGAAAACACTAGAGTTGTGAGAAGATCCTGACAATATTATCCGCTTCGAGGAGTCTTGCGACAACCTCATAAAATCTGAGGACGAATGTCCATCAATCACTGCCGAAGAGTTGAAAAAAGCACTTGGAGGCACAAAGAACTTCTCCGTTGCTGGACCAGATTGCATCAAGAACTTCTGGTGGAAGAAGTTTACGTCTACACACCAACATTTGGCCCGCATATTCACCTCATATTCGAAGTCGGAGACGACCATTCTGCAGTGACTGTATAAGCGCGTCCTGTCAATGGCCTGGATTGACTACCGGAAAGCTTTCGATTCAACCTCTCATAGACTTATCATCTGTCTCTTAGAAAGCTTGAAGGTACATCCACACATAGTGAGATGCATAGAGAGATTGATGCCTCTTTGGAAAACTAGATTTGCTATCTCATCTATAAATTATCGTGTGATAACGAACAACGTCACCTTCCAGAGGGGCGTCTTTCAAGGTGATACAATGAGCCCTTTGCTTTCCTGCATCACACTTCTGCCTCTATCTCTCGCACCACGAAATTAAGGCAAACTTCAAACAGCTATAAATATCGTCAAAAACTACACAGGAAAGATTGGGATGGATTTTAATTTGGATAAGTGTGGCAAAATTAATCTGAAGAAAGGAAAGATTACTGGCGTTCCCAAGGACTCTGAGCTTGTGGATATAAGTGTTATTAGACACCTTCATACTGGAGAGACCTATACATACCTGGGCGTGCCTCAAAGCCGCATTCAGGACGTAACATCAGTTAAGGAATCTCTCCGAAGCAGATACAAGCATCTTCTTCAACAGATTTGATCTTCCAATTTGTCGGCGTTGAACAAGGTATCTGCGACTAACATGATTGCCGTCCCGCTTCTGCTCTACTCGTTTGGGGTGGTTCAATGGACGAAAAACGAGCTTAAGGCCCTCCAGTGTCTTCATAACCGAATTGTTCTAAGTTCAGTTTAAATCGTTGCGAACGGTAGATATGCTCTCCTAAAAATGGTCAGGAATCGCGAGATGATTGGCGAAGGAGCATTCCTTTACAAAGCCGAGGAGCAAGCAGCCCAGACCCTCGGCCTGAATTTTAAGATCAGAAGGGAGGAAAGTGCATTACTCCATCTAGATGCCTCACTTCTAAAAGCCGAAGTGAAGAAAGCAGAGGATAAAAAATTTCACCAAAAGCTACTTCACAAGACAATGCATGGAAACTTCTACAGAAATGTAGAAAAACAGTCCCTGTCGAAGGAGCAAACTTATGCTTGCCTCAAATCATCAGGGCTTACTTCAGTACAGAGGGTTTTATTTCCGCATGACGGGACGGTGTCATTTATACCCTTAGCATACCGTTACCGCATTTTATGTCAAGAAGTTCCCAGTGATAGATGCGGAGCGTGTCATGCACACATTGAGTACCTAGAACACATACTATCGGGGTGTCCGGCCCACGCAGGAACGACGTACATCTATAGACATAATGCGGCCCTAAGAGTGCCTTATCACCATCTTTGTCACTCTTACTGGGCTGGTCGCGACCTTGTCCTGTCAAACGCTCCAAGGGAGATAGAGTCAATTGCCCGAAATGAGGAGTGCCAAATTTTCTGGAACTACGATTCTCGGGCAGTAGTCTCCGTTGCGCACTTAAGGCCCGAAATTGTTCTCCATGCTAACAATCTGGCTCCGTCCGGATACAACATCACTGCAAAGGAGAAAGAAAAAGAG